>WOXC01003564.1:0-235000 GCA_011680675.1 Gymnobelideus leadbeateri | reverse complement strand
ATTTCTCAGAAATCCAATATAAGAGGTTCGGTATATATTGTACATTAGTCCAGAATATATTTTCCCATTTTAGAGGGAGAAAATATAAATAGTTATGAAAGTAAACATTTATATAAGGCTTTATAGTCTCCAAAATCCTTCCTTCTAATAATCCTGTTAGGTGGGCAGATGACATGTTATTGTCCTTTATTTTACAAATGAGGAACATGAGACATACCAAGTTAAGGGACTTAGAATCATAAGACTATAGATTCAGGCTGAAAAAAGATGTCACAGATCATTCAACTAGGACACAGGGGCAAGGTCAGGACTTGAATTCAGGTTTTCTGATTCAGGGTCTAGCATTCTCTCTACTATTGATGTGAATATTGTTTAAAATAATTCTTTTAAAAATCATTACTCTTCATTTTCTTCAGGCTAGTTATCCTTGATAAAGGATTGCAGGTGATGTCAATTAACAAGATATCCTTTTCCCAGTCCCCTCCTTTTTTCTTTCTTAATTGTAACACCTAGAATTTCCTCTAGTAATAGCCTTCAGAATTTTTTAAATTAAAGCTTTATGATGCTTTTTGGCTTCATAGAAGTTATTTCTAGCTATTTCCATGCCCATGCCCAGTCCATCCTCAATGAATTTTTTCATGGAACAAAGAATTCAGTTAAACAAAACCAACCAATGTAGTACCAGTATCTCTCAGTGTTTACAACATTTTATATCCATAGTCCCCCACCTCTACAGTGAAAAGGAGTTGAATTAAAAAATCTTTTTTAGGAATGATATGTAACATGAGTGAGCTCTGGTCACATAGTCTGAGGATCAGATCTGTTACTTTTCCACCCTTCCCCCAGAGTCTCCTAGTACCCTGAGGCAGGGGCTAGGAGGGGGTCTCTCTTCTCTGTTATTGGCTAAAGCCCCCATAGACAGTGTTTCCCCAATTATAGGGGTCCAATCACCCAGTTCAATTTAACCACTTATATCAAATTAACTGTGAAAAAGGAATATTTACTTCAAAGATATAATACACAAACATTTCCTCTATTTCCCCCATCACTGTTCACTGGGGAAGGGAATTAAACTGTGAACCTGATCCCTCTCCCCTCTCCAAAGAATGAGGTGGTGTGTGTGTGTGTGTGTGTGTGTGTGTGTGTGTGTGTGTGTGTGTGTGTGTGTGTGTGTGTGTGTGTGTGTGTGAATTATGGCCTTCAGGCAGTCCATGGCAGCCCCATGTCCCACTTCCCTTTGTGCAGGAAAAAGCATCTGGGGTTGGAGAGAGAGGCTGTTTCCCGCAGAGAGCAGATGCCACACTCAGACATTGCCAGGACGAGTGGGATAGCAGCCCCTTCTGTCCCTTGGTGAAGCCCTATGCGCCTTTTCAACCCAGAAATAAAGGAGCCATAATTATGGGTCCTCTACTGTGGGATCAGAGGATAGATTTAGAATAGGAAGCCAATTAGTCCAGCTCCCTCTTTTTACAGATGAAGAGACAGAGGTCCAGAGAGATTTAGGTGACCTACCCAAAGTCACACAAGTAGAAAGTGGCAGAGTATTGATTTGAACTCAGGTCCTCTGACTCCAAATTAAGCCCCCTTTATACTACAACATTTTTTTTTTAAATTCAACAACCCACCAAGGATATATTCCCAAGGCAGGTAGACCTTAATTAATGTGAAACATGACTGCTTCTAATCCTGCTCCCCCAGCCCCCCCAGGGTTTGTCTCCAGTTTCCCTCAGGGTATATTTCTCAGGGGCCCCACCACTGTCCACAGGAAGAATAGTCATGTGATAACTCATAGTTTATGTTTCTGTACTTTAAGTGGGCCTGTTTCTTTAAAGCTTCACTTCAAGGTGTTTATCTCAGGGCCTATGGACCCCAAATTGGTTGAGTGGGTTCCAGTTCCCAAGGCATTATCTTCAGCTCCCCAAGCCTCCCTGTCAAGATCCATGCCTTGGAACATCTCAACACGACAATTGGCTGAGGGATGAGGGTAGCCTACTGAGAGTTGGCTTCCAATGGTCATTGTACACAGTCTCACACAAAGCTGGCTTTTCCATACATAGAACCATATGGGGTTGTGGCGGAGGTCTGATGTTGTGAGGCTTCTTACAAAGTTCAAAAATACAACATACCTTTGTATTACTGTATGTGTGTTCGTATTATTTAAACATTTAACCAATAACTCAAAGTATCATAATATAATTTTGTATATATTGGCTAATAGTAATCATTTCACTTGAAATATATGTATATGAGTATTGAGATAGAAAAATGATTCAGTTTTATCTGCCTATATATGTATATGTGCATGTATAGACACGTCTTTGTTTCTTTCTCAATCTGTCTCTCTCTCTCTCTCTCTCTCTCTCTCTCTCTCTCTCTCTCTCTCTCTCAAATTTGGTGTTTGATCAAAGAGAAAAAAATACTGCTTCCCCTCAATGCTGCACTGTTTGCTTCCTTGTATATAATACCCACAATGGCTGCCTCAATGGATGGTGATTTAGGGAAAAGCTGGGGAATTTAGACTCAACTGGTTGTTGTTTCTGCAATAACAAAAATAATGGCTTCTAATAACTTTTCCCCTCGAAAACTTCATCTTAATGATATTAATTCTGTTCATTGAAAAACCAAGCCAAATTAAACTGAATTTTATCACACAAATGATTAACTCCCTGAAAATGTAAAGCACATTAGAACTGCAGATCTTTTAGCAGGAAGGGACACTGACAATCAATTAATCCAGCAGCCTGATCTAAAAGATTTTTTAAAAATGGGCTCAGGAGCTATAAGATGACTTGCTTGACATAGCATTTTAGGCCCTTCACAATCTGTCTTCAACCTATCTTTCCTGACTTATTTCCAATTCCCTTCGGGAATTATTCCTTCTGGCCAAGCTGTGTCTTGAACTTTATATTCTTTCTGAGGGTCTAGACTGAATTCTCTCTTCCCCTCTATTTCCCAGAATCTGTAGCTTCCTTCAAAATTCACTTTAGATGATATTTCTATGAAGCCTCCACTAATGTTCTCAGTTTTTATTGCTATCTCCATATTCAAATTACCTTCTCTGTATGTAACCCTCCAATATAACGCAAACTTTTTGAGGGCAGGGATTGTTTTGCTCTACTCTTTATGATACTAGCTTTGTGACCTTGGGCAAGTCACTTAATCCTGTTTGCCTCAGTTTCCTCATCTATAAAATGAACTGGAGAATGAAATGGCAAACCACCTCAGTATCTTTGCCAAGAAAATCCCCAGTGGAGTCATGAATAGTCACACATGACTGAAAAACGACTGAACAAATTAATGAAAAAATGAATCATTTAGGGACACCTGGGTGCTATAGAGGATAGTGTACTGGGCTTGGAATCAGGAAGACTCATCTTCATGAGTTTAAATTAGACACTTACTAGCTGTGTGACCTCGGGCAAGTCACTTAACCCTGTTTGCCTCAGTTCCTCATCTGTAAAATGAGTTGAAAAAGGAAATGGCAATCCACTCCAGTATCTTTGCTAAGACAACCCCAAATGTGTTCATGAAGAGTTAGAAATGATTGAATAACAAAAATCTTGTGTCCTAGATACCTAGCACAGTTCTTCTAACATAAGAAGTACTAAACATTAGCAAAATTTTTTGAGCTATTGGATTAAACTAGGAATTGAACCTAAGTCTTCTGACTTTTAGTACAGTGTACTTTTCACTTCACCAAAGTATCTTCCTTTGAGATGAACTAATGCTCTGTGCTTCTTAGAATCACAAACTGTGGAAGGGAAGAAAGAAAGAAAATAAGCATTTGTTAAGCACCTACTGTGTGCCACTCACTGTGCTAAATTCTTTACAGATACCATTTTTAAGTGGTCATCTATTGTTTTTCCTACCACCAGAGAACAACAGATTATTCCAGAGTTAACAGAGATTGAAAAACTTTGAAAATTCACAACTTCTTTGTGAGTATCTTTGTTCTTACATGGATATACACAAATTCACTGGCTTGGATAAAGACATAAGTAGTGAAATGATCATATTTCCAGATAATAGAAAATTAGGGAGAAGAAATGATAAGCTGCTTGATTGGATAAATACCTGAAAAGCTATCACAAAGCTGGAATATTGGAATGAATCTATTAAGATGGAATATTTTTTAAACTTTTATTTTTAATTTATGAAATAAAACAAGTATTTCCATAACATAGTCGATAGAATAAAAAAGATGATTGCACATGAAACTGCAAATCTGTCATGTACAAGTTGCTATTCCTTTTAAATACATAAAGTTACTATGTAACTTTCTTTTTTCCCCTATTTTCCTCCCACCACCATTCAGAGATGGCTACCATTAGACACAAATATGTGTATATATTCATTTTCACTTCATTTAGCATCTTTCTTCATAGATCCTTTGCAGTTAATTTGGGCATTTAGATAACGAGATAGAATTTAATAGGGGTAAATGTCAGCTTCACAAGTACAAGAAAGAGGAAGATGTGGTTTGGAGGGAGGGCAAGTAGAAAAGTGAAGGGCCTCTCATTCATGACATAGATTGATTGAAGGGAAAACAAGGGATGTATAGCCTGGAGAAGGAAAGATTCAGGGTGGGAGTCATGACAGCTGCCTTTTAAATATTTGAAAAGCTGACATATAGAGGAAGGATTGGATTTGTTCTTGGTCCTAAAGGACAAAACTAACAGCAATAGACAAAAATTGCTAAGGGGTTGATTTAGGATTAGTAAGGAAAAAATGTCTTAGCTTAAAACTGTCCAAAAGTGAAATGAATGAGCTGCCTGGTGAAGCAGGGTTCCCCTGTATTTAGGGGTCTTCTAGCAAATAAATGATCGCTCATTGAATATGTTATGGAGGAAATATTTTTCAGGAATCTAAGTCACCAAAGTCCCTCATGACTTTGAAATTTTATGATTCTGTGGATTTCATGATATAGATTTAAAAAAAGAATAGTTTCTATAAAAACAAATGCCCCAAACTCTTAAGTCTTCATCCATGGTATTCTACTGACTTTCAATGGCTTCTGTACTTCTAACCCAATTATCCCACTTCTGACACCAACTCATGTAACCTTGGGTAGATTACTTAGCTTCCTTAGGCCTCCATTTCCTCATCTGTAAAATGGGTTGAACCAGATAGTTGCTGAGGTCCCTTTGAATTCTCAATCTATGGTACTGTGATTTACTGTCTCATGTGACTTTATAGTAATATAGTATCATATACACCTAACTCTGCTCCTGTGGGACCCTTCTCCCATTGGTTAATTCCTCCCAGAACCTCCATTTTAAGGAAGGGTTCCAGATCCCCAGACCAGCCATCCCTCATTTTCTGGAGTTACATGCTCTACCCTGCCCCACCACATACTTTTTAGTTCCCCTTTTATGTACTGTCATCCCCTATTAGAAAGGTCTCAGAGATTATCTTTCTTTCTGATTCTATTTAATACTTAATAAATACATGCTTGTTAATTAATTGATTGACTCAGTTCATTCTATTTTCCACCACTTCTTCAGAGATAGCTAGAATCTTCAAGACCCAACCTAAAAGTCTCTTTCTGCGTGCAACATTCCTAGTTTTCCCAGCTACAAGGATATCTCCCTCAGAGTACTCCATATTCCTCTTACACTTATTATCATTAATATTGTAGTGATCTGTGTGCACTTTTTATCTCCTTTTTCTAGAAGCTACAAGGTTGCACAATGGCTAGTGTTGGCCTTGGAGTCAGGAAGAGCTGTGTTTGAATCTTGCCTTTGATACTTCCTGGCTATATGACTTTCAACATGTTATATAACTTTTCTAGGTCACAATTTCCTTCTCTGTAAAACAGAGATAATAGCATCTACCTCATGGGATTGCTGTGAAACTCAAATATAATAGATATAAAGTGCTTTGCAAACCTTAAAGCCCTAGATAAATGATGGATATTATTAATATTACACTAAGGATTTCTAGGTCAGAAACATTTTCTTATTTTTGTACTTCTTCGCCCTTCTGTGCCTAATACAGTGCTCTGTATCTTTATTTTGGTTTGGTCCAGACTTGTGAATTTATCCTGGGGGGAAGAGGGGAGGGCAGGAGGGTGCAGAGGTACTCCTGGTATGGAAATTTTCTGCACTAAAGCAGATCAGAAACTCCCTTGTAACATAGTCTTAGAGAATTACCCAGGGCACCAAGAGGTTGAGTGTCCCAAAGATCATATGTGCCAGAGACATTACTTGAACTCAGAACTCCTTGACTCTAAGGCATCACATCAATCCCCTCTGTCAGGTTGCTAAGGTGCTTAATAAAATGCTTTTGAATGAATGAACAAATGAAGGAATGATTGATGTAAAAAAAAACTATAGTCTTGAGTGTTTTTGAATAAGAAATAAAACAAAATCCTTTCCATTATGACACAAGAGGATTCTAATGTAATTAGCTAATTAGTGTCTATTACTGCTAAATATTCTTTCTTTGTGATGTGTGTCAGTATCTAATCACAAGCAAATTGATTCTTAAACAAAGGCTCAATACATAGTAGTTTTCAAAACAGGGAACAAATTAAACTTATGAATAAAAAACGACATTTTCTTGCCTCAAATTCTAGTTAGTTAACTGTTTAAATCAGTTACAACCATCATGCTTGGACATGAAAACATTTAAGTCTTGAGGAAAATTATCTCTATCAAGTTTTTAAAGAGATTACTCGGAATGAGTTTACTCTGGCAGTGCATGAAAATTCAAGTTCAAGGGTGACGCTGAGGCTTTCCACTCTGGAGTTCCTTGCTTCAGTATATCAAATTACAAGTAACATCAGAGCTTCTCCTCATTGGCTAATCAGCCCTTGTGGGTAGGGCATCACTTATTGAAACAAACAAACAAAAAAAGACAAAAGATAACATTTTGGAGGTGTCACCTACTAAAATATGAAGTTAACATTTAAATTGTAGTGACTTTCAAGCAATAGCGGCTTTCAATAAATAATTCTATTAGTATAGGTCAGGTCACTCTATCTGAGCTGTCATTCAGAGATGACAGTTCTTTCTCCCAATGTTTTATGTGTTTTTTCTTCATTATTTTTTTTCTTAAACACTATCCCATTGTTCATTCATTTGCTAAATTGATAATGACTATTTTCTTTGTGTCGATGTCACTTACATAAAGGATTCTTAGAGTCCTGTGCTTCAGGTTCTGTCACTCAAGTGATCGGCTACACATGGTACATTAGTGAAGCAACAATGTTCAACAGATACGCTATAGAATAGTGGAAACTAAGCAATATACTGACATATGAAGGGACTGCAGTCTTGGTCTGGACAGAGTGGTCCACTCATTTGCTCTCCAAGTATCCCTCAAACTTTCCTACCTCCATGCATTTGTTCATGTTGTTTTCTTTCCTTGGGATGCCCTCTGTCTATCTTTTCTCTGGCCTCCCAAATCCTAACAATCATTTAAAGCCCAATTCTATTCCCAAATCTTTGGTGAAGATTTCCTTGCTCATTTCATTAAAAAATAAGCCCCCCTTCTTTTGAATGCTCATGGTCCTTAATTGTGCCATTCATAAATTCATAACATTATACAACCTCAGAATTGGAAAGATCTTAGAAATAAAATAGAATCCCCTAAATATAGAGGAGGAAATAGTCCCTGAGAGATAAAATGATTTTTCTCAAGATCATATAGCTAGTTAGTTATTAGAACCCACTTGTCAGGGATTTTCAAGCATAAGAAACTGAAGGGTATGAAGGTGATAGGAACTATGTAGCTATCATTAACTCAGGGCAATAAGAAATAGCTGTTCAAGTACTGTGGGTTTTTTTAACTATGCCTTAAAATTTCCAGCAACTTTCAGCTGGGGAGAAAATGAGATGCTAATGAACAAAACAGAGGAGTGATTATAAGAACCAGGAGTGTGCAATGTCTCTGAAACAGAAGAAAAAAGTGTATCTACTTGGGGTGGGGAGAGTCAGGAGTATGAAAAGCTTCAGAAATGTCAAGGAGGATGAGGACTGGGGGGAAAGAGGCTGTTGAATTTGGTGAGTGGGAGATCATGGTTGACCTTAGAGACAGCATTTTCTATAGACTGATGGAAGCAAAAGCCAGATCACAAGGGGCTGAGGATTAATGGAGTAATGAGGAAATGGCAGCATTGGATGTAGGCTAACACAAGGTGAGCTAAAAGGGTTAATATTTTCTCTAGACAGATAGGAGTGAGCCAGTAAGAGGAGGGGGCAGGAAGAAGAAGCATTGGAGAGAGAAGAGAACATATGTAACAAAGTTCTAGGAGACAGGAGAGAATAGATCAAGGCTTCAATAGGAAGAATTAGCTTTATTTAGACTTCAGGTATCTTTTTTTACTGTGGCCCAAGTGGGAAGGAGAAGAGAGAGGGTGATAATGCTCAGATTATACATCTATACATATTTGAGAGATAGAGAGGAGGTTTGTAGAACCTCATGTTGGATGGACCAATTCCTCTCAAAAAGTAGGATGGAAGGACATATGAATAAAGTTGGGGGTGGGGGCTGACAGCATGGTTGCTAGCAAGAAGAGAAAAGAAAAATCTTCAACCATGACAATGTGGAGCAAAATAGGAAATAAATTTGTTGTGTAGCCATGGGGAGACAGCTATATCATTAATCTGGAGTGAGAAAAGTCAGCTGGATTTTATTGTTTTCTCCAATTCTTAGAGACTCCTAAAATAGGAGCAGAGAAATCAGATGTGGGGGTACCCAGGAATGAAGATTCATAAGTTGGGAGTGGTAGAAGGTAAGGGAGTGAGGGATTCTCCAATAGGGCCTAATGGGACATTAAAGTGATGACCATGGTTACAGCTGGGTATAGAGGCAAGAGAAAGCAGAGTTGGGATAACAAACTAGGAGAATAATTCAAGAACTCCAAATCAGAATAAGGTCAAAAGTGGGTTTGGCTTTAGAGGTGAAAGGTTGGAGAGTAGAATTGATAATTCTGGATCTTGGAGAAAGTTCCTATTTCCAAGAGGTGGTAAGAATTAAGGTGTGGCCACATTAGTATATGGAATATGGAAGTGGAGAGAAAAGGTCATTGGAGTTAAGGATAGTTATGAACTGAGAAATGAATGTTATGAATAGTTATGAACTAAGAAACGACTGAATCTTTCAGTTGTTTTGTAATGGGGGACTGGACAATGAGGTTCCAGTCCTTAGAACATTTTCAATGTACCTTAACTGATTCCAACTCATGTAGAGACTTAGAGGGCATGCTTCAGGACTTATGTAAAGAGGGACCATTCCCCTTCTCTTAAGAGCACACGTAATTATTAGGAGAGTCGTAAACTAATCTAGTCATTCTGGGTTTGGGGTTTTTTCCATACTCAATATTATTTTTCCCAATTACATGTAAAGATAGTTTTCAACATTAATTTTGTAAGATTTTGAGTTCCAAATTTTTCTTCCTCCTTACTCTCCCCAAGACAGCAAACAATCATGTTAAATATATTTCCACATTAGTCATGTTGTAAAAGAAGAATCAGAACAAAAAGGGAAAACTATAAAAAAGAAAAAACAAAAGCAAAAAAAAAATGAAAACAGCATTCTTCACCCTGCATTCAGACTCCATAGTTCTTTTTCTGGATGTGCATAACATTTTCCACCATGAGTCTTTTGGAATTGTCTTTGATCATTGTGTTGCTGAGAAGAGCTAAGTCTATCATAGTTAATCATCACACAGTGTTTCTGTTACTGTGTACAATGTTCTCTTGGTTCTGCTCACTTCAGTCAGCATCAATTCATGTAACTCAAGCTTTTTCTGAAATCCTCCTGCTAATCATTTCTTATGGAACAATAGTATTCCATTACATTCATATGCTAACAGCTTGTTTAGCCATTCCCCAATTGAAGGACATCGCCTGAATTTCCAATTTTTTTACTTCATAAAAAGAGCTGCTATAGATATTTTTGTACATATGAGTCCTTTCCCCTCTTTTATGATCACTTTGGGATGCAGAACTAGTAGTGGTATTGCTGGATCAAAAGGTATGCACAGTTTTATAGTCCCATGGACATAGTTCCAAATTGCTCTACAAAATGATTGGATCAGTTCACAACTCTACCAATAATGCATTAGTGTACCAATTTTCCCAAATATTCCCCAACATTTATCATTTTCCTTTTCTGTCATATTAACCATTCAGATAGCTGTGAGGTAACACATCAGAGTTGTTTTAATTTGCATTTCTCTAATCAATAGTGATTTAGAGCATTTTTTCATATGACTATAGATAGCTTTAATTTCTTCTTCTGAAAACTTCCTGTTCATATCCTTTAACCATTCACCAATTGGGAATGACTTATATTCTTATAAATTTGACTCAATTTTCTATATATTTGAGAAATGAGACCTTTATTAGAAATGCTGGATGTAAAAATTGTTTCCCAGATTTCTGCTTTCCTTTTAATCTTGCTTGCATTGGTTTTATTTGTGTAAAACCTTTTTTAATTTGATGTGATCAAAATGATCCATTTTTCATTTCATAATGTTCTCCATCTCTTGTTTGGTCATAAATTCTTTCCTTCTCCATAGATCTGACAGGTAAGGTATCCCTTGCTCTCCTAATTTGCTTATGGTATCAACCTTTATGTCTAAATGATGTACCAATTTTGACCTTATCTTGGTATAGGGTGTGAGATATTATGCCTAATTTCTGCCATACTGTTTTCCAGTTTTCCCAGCAGTTTTTGTCAAACATGAGTTCTTATCCCTGGAGTTGGTCTTTGGGTTTAGAAAACAGTAGACTACTATAGTCACTTAATACTGTGTCTTATGTATAAAACCTATTCCATTGATCCACCACTATTTCTTAGTATCAGATAGTTTTGATGATTACTGCTTTATAATATAGTTTTATATCTGATACAGCTAAGCCACTTTCCTTTACATTTTTTCATTAATTCCCTTGATGTTTTGTTCTTCCCAGTGAATTTTGTTATTGTTTTTTTTCTAGTTCTACAAAATACTTTTTGGTAGTTCGACTGGTATGGCAATAAATAAGTAAATTAATTTAGGTAGAATTGTCATTTTCATTATATTAGCTTGGCCTACTCCTGAGCAATTGAAATTTCTCCAGTTGTTTGGATCTGACTCTATTTGTGTACAAAGTGTTTTATTTTATAATTGTGTTCATACAGTTCCTGCATTTATCTTGGCAGGCATATTCCCAAATATTTGGTATTGTTCATAGTTATTTTAAATGGAATTTCTCTGTCTCTTGCTACTGGATTTTGTTGGTAATATATAGAAATGCTGATGTGGGTTTATTTTATATCCTGTAACTTTGCAAAATTTGTTAACTTTTAAAGTACTTTTTTAATTGATTCTCTAAGTATACCATCATATCATCTGCAAAGAGCGATGGTTTTGTTTTCCCATTGCTTTATCTAACTCCTTCAATTGCTTGTACTTCTGGTATTTTTAAACCTAACATTTTTAGTACAATATTGAATAATACTGCTAATGGCATTTTTGTTTCATCCGTACCTTATTGGGAATGCATCTAGCTTATCCCCATTACATATAATTCTTTCTGATGGTTTTAGATAGATACTGCTTATCATGTTAAGGAAAACTCCAAATATTCCTATGCTCTGTAGAGTTTTTAATAGGAATGGGTGCCATATTTTGTCAAAAGCTTTTTCTGCATCTATTGAGATAAACATATTATTTCTATTTGTTTTGTTATTGATATGGGTCAATTATGCTGATAGTTTTCCTTCCTTCATCCTTGGTATAAATCCCTCCTGGTCATAGATTATTATCCTCATGATAAATTGCTGTAATCTCTTTGCTTATATTTTCTTTAAAATTTTTGCATCGATATTCATTAGGGAAATTGGTCTATAATTTTCTTTTTCTGTTTTGGCTCTTCCTGTTTTAGGTATCAGCACCATATGTGTGTCATAAAAGTAATTTGGTAGGACTCCTTCTTCATCTATTTTCCCACATAGTTTACATAGTATTGGCATTCATTGTTCTTTAAATGTTTGGAAGAATTCACTTGCAAGTCCATCTGGCCCTGGAGATTTTTTTCTTAGAGAGCTCATTGTAGATTTATTCAATTTCTTTTTCTAAAATGGGGTTAAGCATTTTCTCTCCTGTTAATCTGGGCAATTTATATTTTTGTAAACATTCATTTTACTTAGAGTGTCAGATTAATTGGCCTACAGTTGGACAAAATAGCTCCTAATTATTGCTTTAATTTCCTCTTCATTGGTGGCAAATTCAACCATTTCATTTTTAATACTGGTAATTTGATTTCTTCTTTCTTTTTTAAAATCAAAATTACCAAAGATTTATCCATTTTATTTTTTTCACAACATCAACTTTTAGTTTTCTTTACCAGTTCAGTAGTTTTCTTACTTTCAATTTTATTATTCTATTCTTTGATTTTCATAATTTCTAATTTGATATTTAATTGGGGATTTTTAATTCATTCTTTTTCAGGCTTTTTTAGTTTCATGCCCAATTTCATTGATCTCTTCTTTCTCTCTTTTATTCATGTAAGCATTTAGAGATATAAAATTTCCCCTAAGGATTGCTTTGGCTGCATTCCATAAGTTTTGGTACATTGTCTCATTATTGCCATTCTCTTTGATAAAGTTATTGATTGTTTCTATGATTTCTATGATTCTCTTCTCCTTCCCACTTGGACCACAGTAAAAAAAGATACCTGAAGTCTATGATTTGTTGTTTGACCTACTCATTCTTTAGGATTAGATTATTTAGTTCCCAATTAATTTAGTCTATCTCTCCATGGCCCTTTATTATACATAATTTTTATTGCATCATGATCTGAAAAGGATTCCTTTAATATTTCTGCCTTTCTGCATTGTATTGTGAGGTTTTTATGCCCAATACATGGTCAATTTTTGCATAGATGCCATGTACCACTAATAAAAAGGTATATTCCTTTCTTATATTAACTTTTGGTGGTGTTGTTTTTTTGTAGAGGGGAAGGCAGGGCAATTGGGGTTAAGTGACTTGCCCAAGGTCACATGGCTAGTAAGTATTGCGTCTGAGACTGGATTTGAACTCAGGTCCTCCTGACTCCAGTGCCAGTGTTCTATTCACTATGCCACCTAGCTGCCCTGGTATATTCCTTTCTATCTCCATTCAGTTTTCTCCAGAAGCCTATCATATCTAACTTTTCTAAAATTCTATTTACCTCTATAACTTCTTTCTTATTTCACTTTGTATCAACCCATGCAAGTCTTCCCAGGTTTTTTTTTTTCCTGAGAGCATCCAGCTCATCATTTCTTATAGTACAATAGTACTCCATCATAATCATATACTACAACTTTTTCAGTAATTCCTCAATTGTTTGGCATCCTCTCAATTTCTAATTCTTTACCCACAGAAGTGTGTTTCTTGTAAATGACATATTGCAGTATTCTGGTTTTGATCCACTCTACTGCTTCTGTTTTGTGGGAGAGTTTATCCCATTCACATTTATCCCAGTCACAGTCACAATTATGGTTACTAACCGTGTATTTCCTCCTAAACTATATAGTTTATTCCCGTTTATAATTTTTCTCTCTCCTTTCACCCTGTCCCTCCTCACCAGTGTTTTGCTTCTAACCACTGCCTCCCTCAATTTGCCTTCGCTTCTATTAGCCCCTGCCTTCATTTTTCTTTCTTCTTTTCCCTCCTACTTCACTATAGGGCAAGATAAATTTCTATACCCAACTGAGTGTGTATGTTATTTCCTCTTTGAGCCATTTCTATACCCAACTGAGTATGTATGTTATTTCCTCTTTGAGCCAAATTAAGGGTCAGACAATGTTCGCCCCTTCCCTTCTTTCTTTCTAGTGTAATAGGTTTTGTGTACCATTTCATGCAATGTAATTCACCCTATTCTGCCTCCCCCTCTCCTCTTCTCCTCCTATAATCCTTTTTTTCACCCCTTAAATTTTTTCTGTTATCACATCAAAGTCAACTTATATCCACACCCTCTGTCTGTGTATACTCCTTCTAATTGCCCTAATAGAGATAAAGTTCTCAAGAATTACAAGTATCATCTTCCTGTGTAGGGATGGCAGCAGTTGAATCTTATTGAATAACGTTTTTTTTTTCTTTCATGCTTAACTTTTTATGTTTCTCTTGACACGTATTTGGAAATCACATTTTCTGTTCAGCTCTGGTCTTTTCATCAGTAAAGTTTGGAAGTCCCCTATTCCACTGAATGTCCTTCTTTTCCCCTGAAAGATTATGCTCAATTATGGTGGATAGTTGAAACTTAGTTGTAATCCAAGTTCCTTTGCCTCTTTTTGTGAGTTTTATCACCCCAGAATCCATTTAGAGACTTGATTTAGTGTTGTTTCTGAGAGAAACTGGAGAGAGCTCAGGCAACTTCCTGGCTTCTCTCGACCATCTTTGCTCTACCTCCCTGATCCAATCATTCTGGAGAACAATTTAGAACAACACCCAAAGGACAATCCAACTGTGCAATACCCTTTGATCCAGCAATAATACTTGGTCTGTATTCCAAAGAGATCATAAAAAAGGTAAAGGCTCTATCTATACTAAAAAAATATTATAGCAGCTCTTTTTGTGGTGGCTAAGAATTTGAAATTGAGGGGATGTCCATAAATTGGGAAATGGCTGAATAGGTTGTGTTATATGACTGTGATGGAATATTATTGTGCTGTAAAAAATGACAAGCAGGACAATTTCAGAAAAAACGGGAAAGACACATGAGCTAATACAATTTGAAGCGAGCAGAACCAGAACACTGTACACAGTAATAACAATATTGTGTGATGATCAACTGTGAATGACTTAGGTCTTCTCAACAATGCAATGATCCAAGACAATTCCAAAAGACTCATGATGGAAAATACTATCCACATACATAGAAAGAACTGATGGAGTCTGAGTAGAGATGGAAGCACACTACTTTCACTTCCTTTTTTGTAGTTTTTCCTTATGTTCTATTTCTTCTTCCACAACATGAGAAATATGGAAATATGCTTTATGTGATTACACATATAAAACATATATCAAATTGCTTACCATCTTTGGGAGGGGGAGAAAAGAAAGGGAAGGAAGGAGAAAACTTGGAACTCAAAATTTTATATAAAAAGTGAATTTTAATATTATCTTTACATGTAATTGGAAAAAATAAAATACTATTTAAAAATGAAAAAAGAGCATGCATAGATATATTTTTAGTTTCCTGTTGACTTTCTGTATGGTAAAGGAATGCCTTGTAATTGGCTGATAAGCCAAAAGAGTATGTGCTTACAAAAAGCTCAGTCTATCTCTCTCTTTTTTTGGCAATTTCTGCCTCTGGCATATATTGTCCATGTGACACTGAGCAAGTCATTTAGCTCATCAGTGAGCCAGGCAAGTCTCTAGAGTAAAAGTTATATAGAAGGGTGGCTAGGTGTCGCAGTAAGTAGAGCACCGGCCCTGGAGTCAGAAGGACCTGAGTTCGGATCCGGCCTCAGACACTTAACACACACAAACAAAAACCTAGCCATGTGACCTTGGACAAATTACTTAACCCCAATTGCCCTCCAAAAAGCAAAAAAAAAAAGTTATATAGAAGAATATATCAGTTGATAGAGGAGATTTCCAAACTAGGGGCTGCCTATGCCAGGTTTGAAAGAAACAAACAAAATAAGTTATTCCTTTATTTTGGTTCCTCTCCCGGTGGATATCACCCTCTCCTGTGTTTCTCTTCAGATTCTTCCTTGGCAGCCAAAAGTAAATGAGTTCAGAAAAGGAAAGGAAAAAGAAGAGAATGATCATTGTTATTTCTCCCTCCTGTCTCCCAATTCAGATCCCTTAGGAAATTCAGGACAGGTGTCAGGACACCTTTAGAGCCCTTTCTCCCTATGCCAAGCTAGAGAAACTTACAGAACATCTCTTTAGCTCTTTCTCCCTATACCAAGTAAATAAGCCCTCCGGAGATGAGATCAGATGAAACAGCAATCTCAATCTGATCTTGGTCAGGCTTACACATGGCCATTAGTGGAGGAGATGTTTCATTTCCCAGTAGAGCACATTCTTAGGGTAGAAGGATAAAGCAGACTTGATTCAGTATTCCTGCATCTCTAACAGTGCTTCATGGGAAATATCTTTTGGATATTGCAGACCCCAGAGCTGCAGCTTCAATCCAGGAAAATGGATGGAAAGCCTAATTAAAAATAGAATAACACAATATGGGGATTAGTATAACTTGATAAGGTCAAACCAGGGATAATTTTTGTATACGTTACTTGAAATCTTTAAAAAAGAAAACAATACAAAATGGCCAATGGTAGGAGACAAATATATCTAGTTAGGTTGAAGTTTTTAAAGAACTTGAGCTAATGGACTTTGTAAAAGATTATTAGAAGGGAAAAATTACTGGGAATCAATGTTTTAGGACTTACCAAGTAATAATGATAATTAAAACAAAGACTAAGAAACAGCTTTCTTCTCAAAGGCATAAAAGTCTAAAGGATAAAGCAGATTCAGGTTCATCTCTCTCTACTGGGACAAGTGCTATTTTATTATATCACTCCTCCAACACTTATTAAGTACCTACTATATACATATTTTGTTGTTTAGTTACTTGTTGTGTCTGACTCTTTGTGACCCCTTTATGGGGTTTTCTTGGCAGAGATATTGGAATGGTTTGTCATTCTCTTCTTTAGTTCATTTTACAAATGAGGAAACTGAGATAAACAGGGTCAAGTGACTTGCCTAGGACCACACAACTACTAAGTATCTGAGACCAGATTTGAACTCAGATCATCCTGAATCCTCTGCACCAGCTAGCTGCCCTCTATATATGTATACAGCCCTGTGTTAAATCCTGTGTGTGTGTGTGGGGGGGGTGGAATACAAAGATGAATAAGAGACTTCTCTCATGATGATTAAGTGAGAGGTCATGGGTAAATCCTGCTCTTCTTCATCATTTTGAAATAGCCAGAAATGTGCCAAATAATATGTCCACTTTGACTTCTCTCACTCTCTTCTAAATCCCTTTCAATCCAGCTTCTGACCTAATGATTCAACCAGAACTGCTCTCTCCAAAGGTACCAATGATCTCTTAATTGCCAAATCCAATGGCCTTTTCTCAATATGCATTTCTCTTGATCTCTCTGCAGCCTTTGCCACAGTCGATCATTTTTTCCTCCTCGATATTCTCTTTTCTCTAGGTTTTCAGGACACTGCTGACTGCCCCTTCTCAGTCTCCTTTGCTGGATCTGGTCACAACCTCTTAGTATAGGTGTTCCACAGATCTCTAGCCAGGGCCATCTTCTCTTCTCCCTCTATACTACTGTACTTGGTGATCTCATCAGCTACTATGGATTTAATACTCAGCTCTGTGATGATGATTCTCAGATCTACCTTTTCTGTCCTAACCTCTCTGCTGATCTCCAATCTCACATCTCCACTTGCCTTTCATACATCTCAAACTAGATGTTGATTAGACATCTTGACATGAACATGTACAAAATTGAATACATAATTTTTTTCTCTAAATCTTTCCCCCTTCCAAATGTCTCTATTATTATCAAGGCCACCTCCATCTTGCCAGTCCCCTGTCTTTCAGCTTAGGAGTCATTCTTGACTTCTCAATACATGTCAGCTTCCATACCCAATCTGTTGCCAGTGCCTATCAATTTGATCCTTGTAACATGGGTCTATCTGCCTTAAGTCCCTCCCCACTCCAATTCATCCTCCATTAAACCACTAAATTGAATTTCCTAAAGCACAGGTCCAACCAGGATACCTCCTTATTCAATAAACTTCAGTGACTCACTCTCACCTCAGGATCAAATAATACAATATCCTCTGTCTGGCATCCAAAGCCCTTCATAACCTGGCCTCCAACTATTTTTTCCAGTCTTCTTATACCTTACTACCTGCCATATGCTCTTCAGTTTAATTACACTGGTTCCTTGCTGTTTCTCGAATAAGACACTCCCTCTCTCTGCTCCAGGCATTTTCTCTGATTGTCCCCCATTTCTAGAATGCTCTCCTTCCATATTTCTACCCCTGGCTTCCTTGAAATCCCAACTAAAATCCTATCATTTACAGGAAGCCTTTCCCAATCCCTCTTAATTCTAGAGCCTTTCCTCTTTTAAGTATTTTCCATTTATCCTATAGATTATACATATCTGTTTGCTTGCTTTCTCCTTTGTATCCCCAAACACTAAGCACAGTGCCTGTCACATCACAGGAGCTTAATGAATTGTTTATTGACTAACAATGTAGGAAAACAATAACAAAAAGAAGGTAAATAAAATACATTAGAAGAAAAACCATCAGAAGATTCATCACAATAAATAAATGCCATAAAGAGAGACAAAATCCCAAGTGAGAGATAATGCTGCAAAAACGTCCTTGTTAGAAATAAGAGAAACAACTTGAGGACCTCCGGACGTAAGAGAAACAACTCCAGGACCTCCGGACGGTTTTAGAAACTCAAATAGAGAACTAAAGGGAAAAAATAGTGCTAGAAATTAGGACAGATATTAGAGCTCTCAAATAAGAATTCAAAAGACACTAATAGTTGAATAGATTGTTTAGAACAAAGGGTGGAAAAATCTCAGTAGAGTGATAGACACTTGAAGAAACAATGACTTTTTTGGAATTCAAATATGCCAAGATGGAAGAAAGACTAGCAGCGAAAAATCTAAAGTCAGCAAATTTGGCAGAACACTTGAGACCTCAATAAGTCAAAGCAACTGATCTTTAAAAAAAAAAAGTTTTATTGATGTGTTTTGTTTTTATATTATTAAAATTTCCAGATTACCCCCCAATTAAGTGAGAACTCTCCTATAACAAAGTACAACAATTAAACAAATCTAACAACACAGTGACTTGCACTGAAAGTGTAGCATCCCACACCTTAAGCCCCTCACTTCTCTTTTTAAAGTGTTTTTGTGATTAACAGGAATTTCTTTTCTTTACATACCCTGCCCCCCCATACCAGCACCTCACTGGAGGAAAAACAAAAAAACAAATTCCCTGTAACAAATATGCATAGTAAACAAACAAACAAACAAACGCATTCCTTCATTAGCTGTTTTTAAAAAATATGTCTCATTCTGTGCCCTAAATTCATTGGCTGTCTCTCAGGAGTTGAATAGTATGTTTCATTATCAGCCTTTTGGAATTATGGATATTGTTTTAATTTATCTTAATTCTTATAGCTTTCAAAACTGTATGTTTTTAAATATCATGGTTATATAAATTGTTTTGATGGTTCTGCTTATTTCATTCTTTATCAGTTTATAAAACTCTTCAAAATTGTTCATGTTCATAAAATTAATATTATCATATAAATTACTGTTTTGTTTCTTTATTTCACTATCCACAAGTTCATTCTCTTTGAAATCTTCTATTTCCTTATTTCTCACAGCATAATAGTATTCTATCACATTCATATACCACTATTTATTCAGCTTTTCCCTAATTGAGAGGCATCCCTTTAGTTTCTAAAGCAATTGAGCTTTTTTTAAAAATAGATTTCCTTTTTTATTGGAACAAACACCAGAGTAACAGAAATAAATTCTCTCAGGAGCTAAAGTCCCTGTGAATACAGAATACACGTCTTAATAATCCTTTACAGCGTTGCAAATCATAAATTGCAATGAGGAGGATTTTTTTTTAAACTGAGCAAAAGCCCTCCAGGTAGCTAAGGAACTGCATGCCTTTTGTGAAAGAAGATCTTAATTTATTGCCCACATCCCTATTTACTGTGTTTAAATCTGTATCACTGTGTTTTTAAATATATAAGCAATATTGCTTAATGGTAATATTTTTTCTTGGAGCCAATGTGGTTACACCCTCTACCTTCTAAAGCAATTGACCTTAAAGACAAAATATGCTAAGGCAATTTCATTGGTTTCTAGGGTTGTCTCAATTGTTGTTGTCAGAAAAACATGATAAAACAAAAAAAAGTATGAATGCCCTCATACAAGAAACCATGCAAGAAACTTGCCTCAAAATACCAGAAAGAACAAATTCAAATTCATTTAATCCATGGGAAGCCAGCAAAGAGGAAGTCCAATTTCAATTCCACCGAAGGCTGAATACTACAATATTCAATTTTCAGACCTTATACATTAAAGAAAGGATCTTTTAGGCATCCAGGAGAAGATGCTTTACATGTCAAGGAAAAAAGATCCAAATCACATAAGATTATTTGTTGACCATGAGAGATGAAAGAAAACATTAGGATATGTTGTTCTGAAAAACAAAAGAAATTCATTTGCACTCCAAAATAACATGTAGGGATGTGTGTCTATAAACAGACCCCCTGATCCTTAGAATTGAAAGAGTATTACTCATTGGAGGAAATTCTGTTTAGATTTCCACCTCCCAGAAGCCTATTTGTAGGCCCTATAGCTTGCAGATTGAGAGATAGGTAGAGAGATAGAGATAACTAGAAAGATTGGGCATTTATTAAGCACTTACTAAGTACCAGAGATTATCATAAGCACTAGAGATAAAAATACAAGTAAGCAAGATATCAGTCTTTGACTTCAATGAGCTAATATTCTAATGGGGGGAGTCAATATTTGAAAAGAAGCTGGAAAGCAGATGGTAGAGAAGGAAGGTGGGAGGCAGCAAATGCAGCAACATAGTTTGAAACTGGTGATCAGGAAATGAGTAGAAACCCGATTCCAGACTATAAGATGCACACTAACTTGTTAGGACCCAGGGTAGTTCCAGGGGCAGAGTCCAAGGTTCCAGTGGGGAGGAAGTAAGGGATGGCAGGAGGAGTGAAAGCAACAAGGAAAAGTTACTAGTGAAAACTCAGATTGGATAAGTGTGCTACCCAAGGATCCAAGAGAGAAGGAAAAATGGTTGCTGCATCTAGATTATGCTATGGTTATTATAGTGCCAAGAAAGGTCAGCACACCTTAGACAGCAGCAGCAAAAGAGATCAGCTGCTGTTGCTGTCCTGGGACAACAATCAACAACAATCTTAACAATTCTCTCTTCCTACTGAATCAAGGAGCCAGCACTGCCAAGACTGTTGTGATAGCACATTTCTCTATCACTTTTCTATGAATGAACTGATGTGTATCAGTCCTGCTGACAGGAATTGAGAGATGCCTCTTCCTCCCAGGAGATGTGTGAGGGGTTATAGCTATTCAGGAATAGCAGCTGAGAGCATTGAATGCTTGATTTGATTACTTGCTATTACCTCACAGTTCTGTTTTATTTGATTTTTCTACTTTGAATTCATATGTCATTTGGCTTGATCCTGGTATCGAGAGATATATTAAGGGCTGTGAATTTGACTAAATAACTACCCCAGCCCCAAATACCAGGAAACTAAGAATAGTTAAGACTAGTGTCAACATTTATCCCCAGATAAACACATATCTTGCAAATATAAGCATAATAATAGAGGGAAAAATGATGGGCTTTCAGTAGCAGTGAGGAATTTAAATAATGTCTTCTTGAAGAAACCAGAGATGAATGGGGCATCTGACTTGCAAATTAATCAAAGAAAAGAAACTTAAGAAATGTAACCAAGTGCTTATAGCATGATAATTTACTTTAAAAACCAAAGAGAATCAAGGAAGAAACTGATTGCAACAATAATTTTCTTCAGCACAATATGCAAATATTCAGAGAGATCTGTGTTTTCCTTGATCTGACAATTCACTACAACAATGCAGATTGTCACCTGCCCTTGACTGTGCATTCTGTCATTCCCATCCAGGTTCTTCCAAAAGTTTGCCACAAGAGGCACACTCAACTTTCTGGAGAACTTCCTTTGCTTGGGGTACAAATGAACTTTTGGTTTTTAATTATTTGGGGTGGTGGTGGTGGTGGTGGTTATATCCTTAGTAGCTTATACCTAGTAGCTAGTTAATAAATGTTTGTTGAATTGAATTTTACAATGTTTTAAATCACCAAGAAAATTCAAATTAAAACAGTTCTCAGGCTGCATAACAGAACCATCATATTGGTAAAAATTGGCAAAGAAGGAAATAGACAATGTTAAATGGACTATGAAAAGATAGACATTAATTCACTTTGGCAGAGCTGTGAATTGATCCAAACATTTTGGGAAGCAATTTGGAATTATGTGAGAAAAGTGATCAAAATATTAATCCTCCTTTAATTCCATGATCTCACTACTGAATTATGCCCCAAGAAGATTAGATGACAGAAAGTCTCATATATAGTAATAACAACAATATAAGCTAACATTTACATAGCAACTTAAGCTTTAAAAAGCTGTTTACATATATAGATTGTCCCAACTCTGCATTTTGAATCTCAGCTTTGCATTTAACCAGCTCTATAAATTTAGGTGAGAAGCAATGTTACTTAATAGAGAATCAATTTTGAAGTTCACAAGACCTGGATTCAAGTTCTCCCTTTGATGCATAATGACTGTATAACTCTGGTAAAATCACTTAGGGCAGCTAGGTGACAGAGTGAATGGAGTGCCAGGTTTGGAGTCAGAAAGACCTGAGTTCAAATCTGGCCTCAGACACTTTCTAGTTGTGTGACCCTGGACAAGTCACTTAACCTTTTTTGCCTCGGTTTCCTCAAATATAAAATGAGCTGGAGAAGGAAATAGCAAACCCCTCCAGTACCTTTGCCCAGAAAACCCTAAAAAGGGTCATGAAGAGTCAGACATAACTGAAACAATTGAACAACAACAACAAAGTCACTTAACCTCTTGGAGCTCCTAGACAAGTCTCTAAAACTTAGTTTCAGGGAAGGTGCTTACCTGAACCAATAGAGGGAGTTACCCCAATGAAAGTTCCTCTTTACCAATGAAACCACTGCTTCAATCCAACAACAATGATGACAAAATTACTTGGGACAAGTCATTTAACCCCTCTGGGACTCAACTTCCTCTTCTCTTAGATGCTAGGTGGACTAAATGGTGTCCAGGGTTCCTTCAAGCATTAAATCTGTAATCCTATGAACCTGAAAGTTGAATAAAGAAAAAAATAAATTTTTGCACAAACATAAACAATATAGCTCAGATTAGAAACAGTTAGCTGGGAAAATCTGTAACAAGTTTCTCTAATAAAGATCTCATTTCCAAGATATATAAGGAACTGAAGAATGACAGCCATTCCCCAACTGATAAATGGGGAAAAGACAATTCACAAGGAAAGAAATAGAAGCTTCCAATAGCCACACGAAGCAATGCTCCAAATCAGAGAAACTTAAATTAAAACAGCTTTGAATTTCTGCCTTACACCCATCAGAAAAAGGAAAATGACAAGTATTGGAAGGGCTGCAGGAAAACAAGCACATGAATGCACTGTTGATGAAATGAATTGGTCTAGTCATTCTGGAAAGCAATTTGTAACAAAGAATTCCCAAACTCTGCATACCCTTTGACCTACTGATATCACTATTAGGTATATACTGCTCAAAGAAATCAAAGAAACGGGAAGAAACTTCTATGTATAAAAGTATAACAGCTCTTTTGTGATGGTGAAGAACTCAGGGGGTTCCCATCAACTAGGGAATGGTTGAACAAATGATGATATGTGAATGTAATAGAATACTAATGTGCCATAAGAAACAAAAAAAGAGGCAATTTTAAAGAAACCTCCAAAAATTTATATGAACTGATGCAGAATGAAGTAGAACCAAGAGAACAATTCACACAGCACTATATGGTGTTTCAAAAACAACACTATTTTGAAAGACTTAAGAACTCTGATCAATGCATGATTCCAGAAGATCAATAATGAAGAATGCTACCCATCTCCTGAGAGAGATGAACTAAGTCACTGGTTTTTGGATGTAAGCAATGTGGGAATTTGTTTTGCTTGACTGTACACAGTTGTTACAAAGTTTTTGGTTTTTGTTTTTCTGATAGAAGGTAGGGTTTGAAGGAGAAAAGAAATGCTTTTTAATAAATTAAAAAATGAGGGGCGGCTAGGTGGCGCAGCGAGTAGAGCGTCGGCCCTGGAGTCAGAAGGACCTGAGTTCGGATCCAGCCTCAGACACTTAATGCACACACAAACAAAAACCTAGCCGTGTGACCTTGGGCAAGTTACTTAACCCCAATTGCCCTCCAAAAAACAAACAAACCCAAAAAAATAAATTAAAAATGTAAATAAATTAAGTAGTATTTGGGGGCAGGAGATAGATTGTACCCTGCTTTCTTGTTGGAAATGTCAAGGAGGAGAAATAAGTTAGCTTCATTAGAAATTCCTTCTACCTGACAGATTTGTGGAGAGGGGAAGATTTTAGGACCAAACAAGAATTAGAGAGCATTATAAAATGCAAAATGGATAATTTTGATTACATTAAATTGAAAAGCTTCTGTACAAACAAAGCCAATGTAACCAAGATCAAGAGGGAGGTGGGAAATTGGGAAAGAATTTTTACAACCTATGTCTCTGATAAAGGACTCATTTCTAAAATATTTTTTAGAGAATTGAGTCAAATCTATAAGAATACAAGTCATTCCCCAATTGATAAATGGTCAAAGGATATGAACAGGCAGTTTTCAGAGAAAGAAATTAAAGATACCTATAAGCATATGAAGAAATGCTCTAAATCACTATTCATTAGAGAAATGCAAATCAAAACTACTCTGATGTACCACATCTCTCCAGTCAGATTGGCTAAGATGACAAAACAAGAAAGTGACAAATGCTGGAGAGGATGTGGACAAATTGGAACACTAATACATTGCTGGTGGAGTTGTGAACTTATCCAACCATTCTGGAGGGCAATCTGGAATTATGCCCAAAGGATTATAAATAATTTCATACCTTTTGACCCAACAATACCACTTCTAGGGTTATATCCCAAAGAGATCATAGAAGTAGGAGGAAGACCCATACGTACAAAAATATTTATAGCAGCCCTCTTTGTGGCTGCAAAGAATTGGAAACTAAAGGGGTGCCCATCAATTGGGGAATGGCTAAACAAGTTGTGGTATATGAATGTAATGGAATATTATTGTGCTATAAGAAATGAGGAGGTGACAGATTTCATAATTACCTGGAGAGACTTATACAAACTGATGCTGAGCGAGAAGAATAAAATCAGAAGAAATTTGTATACAATCACAGACATACCATATCTGTGATGACCAATTATGACAGACTGGACTCTTTTCAGCAATGCAGTGATATAAGTCAATCCCGAAAGACTCAAGAAAGAGAGAAATGCGCCATCCAGAGATATAACTAGAAAGAACTGAGCCTGAATCCTGATGGAAGCAAACTAAATGATCTTGTTCTTTTCATTGTTTGGTTTTATTTCTTCCTTACCATCTTTCATCCCACCTAGTACAATACGCCTTTGTAATTGGAATAATGTCTAATATGAATGTATTTGCAGATCCTATACTGGACTATATGCTGTCGTGGGGGAGGGGGGAGGGAAGTAAAGGAAATTTGAAAATCAAGGAACTATGGAATTGAATCTTGTTAACTGAAACTAAACTAATAAATTAATTAAAAAAAAAAGAAATTCCTTATAGTAATACCCTTTCATAGGGCTTGTTTTCCACCAAGATTTTGATTTAGATTGATTTCTATTTCTCCTTACCAGCCCTTTCCAGAGAAAGTCCCTAAAATCTTTTAGAGGAGGGTAACTCTACTAACTAGAATACAAATCATGATATTCTTGGCTGAGTGTACCAAAGGGATCCCCAATCAGTAGCTTCTTTGGGGTTTTGTTTGTTTTATGCTGAATGAACGTACCTGAAAACAAGGAAGTACTGAAACAGGATGAGGTTCATATCAGCTCCATCATCCTGGCTACATCTGGCATTGTACAGAAGATACTAACAGGAACCTGTGGGTAATGACCCTACAACCCAAGACTTCTTCTCATCTATCGAAAAAAAAATATTTTTCCCACCTTTACAATATTCCCCAGTATATTAAATATAAAAAAATAGCAGTATAGCAACTTATTTCCATCTGAACTCCATCAAAGAAATGAGAACTATCTTTATGATAATAATAACAAGGTGAACTTAACCAAATATATTTTGACAAAGAAGCATCAAGCAAATGTTAATTTGTGTATATAAACATATGAACTGATAATGGCAGTTCAGGATCAGATTATGACTCCCCCAGATCCCCTAAAATTACAGAGGGGTAAAGAACGTGAACCTATTATGAGAATGAGATTAATAATATTTATTAATATTATTATTGTTATGAGATGATGGGTCTAGACCTATAATGTACTGATCTAGGGAACTCCCAGCTGGGGAATGTGGATCTGCAGTTGTTTTCTAACTTCTAGTCTTTGAGATTTGCCTAGGGCATTGGGAGTTTAAGTGACTTGTGCTGGACCACACAGCCACTATGTGTCAGAAGCAAGACTTAAATCCAGCTTTTTCTGACTCTAAGGTCAATTCTGTATTTCCTACATGACCCCTGGGTCTCATTATTATTATTAATTATCATCCTTCCCAATAATAATGACAATAGGCAACATTTATGCAGCATTTTAAGGTTTATAAAGTCCCTATATTGAGGCAGCATGGATATTGGATACTGGATAGTGAATGGATAGTGAAATCTCCTCAAAGTCAGGAAGAGCTGGGTTCAAATCCTGGGACACACTGATTGTGTGACCCTGGATAAGTCACACAACTTCTATGTTCTCTTGACAACTATCTAAGACTACAAGTCACAGGGAAGGTAATTTGCTATATTGATAGAGGGAGCTTTCTTACCTGGAAGTTCTCTATCCCAATGAAATAACATGCCTATTCCCTATCCTTTACATACTTTTTCATACTTGATCTTCTCAACAACCCGAAGTAAACACATTCTAAACATGGGACTTAAGCAGAATATACTTAGGAAATTCATTTCCTTTAAGCGTGATTATAATAGGATATGCTCCCTATCACTTTTGGTAATTCCCCCCTCCTCCTCCTCTTCTCCTCTTTCTCCTCTTCCTTCTCCTCCCTCCTCCTCCTTCTTTTCCTTCTCCTATAATCCCTCTGCAAGTTTAACATTCATTTATAAAATGGACTTGCGCTTTTTCAAAGAGAGATAGAAATGATCACCTTCCTTCCTGGGCACAAATAAGCGTATTTTTAGAATGGCCTCAAGTCTTTGTGGGGAGAGAGAAGGGCTTCCCTTCGATGTGCCTCTGAATGAAAATACATAAGCTCAGTCTCCATGGGATTTCTGAGGATCCCATCATAGCTTAAACCTTTTGAATGTTTTTTCTTGCTATCATTCAGCATAATGTAAGATCTTCTTTAGTCAGGGTGCTCCTCTCCTAGTTCATACCCCCTGCCTCCAGCGTTCTAAGAGGTTCGAACTGTATTTACCCTCGTCTGCTCCTCAGAAGAGAGGACATATTTGTCTCTATTCACACCAGCCACTACTTTATGAATCTGATTTCAGTCATGATTTCCTATGTGCCTATGTAAAGGAAAGAGTGGAAATCAAGAACAAAACCAATAAGGCTCCCAAACCAGAAGCATATGTACCAAAGAGTAATTCGCCAGGCAAACAATGGCTGCTGAGCAGATGAAGCCGCTGAAATGTAAAATATTCCACAACGGTTTGGCAGCTTTGAAATGCTACACTTTCGAGATTTCATCTGTTAATCATCTGAGGGGACGCTCTCCTGCTAAACAGACGACAAACTCTTCCCTTTCCACATTAACAACTGGAGGCATGTACAGAACAACAGCTGAAGGGACAGATATTATGGAAAAAAGGGGAAAGGGGCAGCAGCCTAGTAAAAGAAGAGGGCAAAAGAATCTTTCCGCTAGTTTTCATTTGTCATTGGATAGAACTTCATCTTTGCATCCATTCCCCACCATATGGGGTACACTCAAAGTCAATCACCAAAGTGAAATTTAAACCAGTGCTACATACAGAATGCCCTTTCCAATGTTAGGTGGGCCCTAATAGGGTTAGGTCAGCGGAATTTTAGATTCTTAGTAGTCACAGAAAACTATTTTGCAGAGAACAATATTAACCCATACTAGGAAAAGTATATATTACCCATCAAATAACATATCAAATTAAACACAAGTTTCACTAAAATGGAAAAAGATTGATGTATGATATGATATGTTCAGAATAATTTATTCTCCTGATATTGCATATAGTAGAACAAACCCTAGTTTGAGTCTACCATTCTAGACATGGCTCCTCTATTAACCAGCTATGTGTCTTTGGGCAAGTCATTCTCCTTCTCTGGGCCTCAATTTCCCAATATAAAGAACAAAAATCTTGAACTAGATGATTTCTAAGGTTCCTTTCTAGCTAAGCATAGATTTCTGTGGCATGGGTTAAATATAGGAATGATAGGTTTCTGGTCAGGAATGGAGTATACTTAATATGGGCTGGTAAGACTATATTTGCTTAGAGTCTTGCAAATCTAATCAAGAGAACTTTAAAATGAAAAGAAAGGAGAAAGAGAAAACCCTATCCCTCTATATATCAGACTATATACCAATGATCACGCCTACAATCTAGGAAGAAATTCTTTGGCAGTAGAGTTTCTGAAAAGCTCATAAAACACAAAACCCAAGGAAAGAGCCATAAATAAAGCTGATGGCCTGAGGTATTTATGCAGAAAAGATGAATAATAAGCAAGAGGAACCAGAAATCCTAACACAAGGAAGAAGAAAAATTGAACTTATCACTGAGATCTCTCTCTTTAGTGAGATTCAATGAGCTGGGCCTTATAACTAGAATATGGTATTAAAAGAGTATAACTAATCTAGAAGAAACAGAATAAGTGAAAGTGGTGTTGTTAGGTGGAGTAATAAGAATAACCTACATTTATATAATGCCTACTATGTGCCAGGCATTGTACTAAGTGCTTTACAATCATTACGTTAAGGAGATACATTTAGAATAAGAATGGGGAAGCATGGTGGAGAGCACTTTGGTAAAGAGTAACAGAGGAGGCCAGAACAGAAGGAAGGCTGTTGAAGAAAGAAGCTATATTACATTATAGACCAATTGTATAGAATTAGCAAAATGATGAGGGGTATGGGAAACAGATCACAAGTCTGGAACAGAGATATGGTATAATTGTAATGGGGAACTTCAATTATCCCACACATCTATCTTAAGTAGAGCAGCTAATAATTTCCTGACGTTACTTAATGATAACTTCATCCTTCAAAAGATGGAGGAACCAATGAAGAGAAAATTTATTCTAGATGTGATTCTCACCAACAAGAAGAAATTGATTGTTGAGATGTAAAAGATAGGAAACTTGCAGGAAAGAGGAAACTCCGTTTCTGAATTTGTGATAGAGGAAAGGGTATATAGAAAAAGTCTGATGTGTCTCCTAGATCAGAAGTTCAAACACAAGGCCTGTGGGCCACATGTGGCCTGTAACACTCTCAAGTGTGGCATGAACCAGATTAAAATGCAGTTGGGAAATATTTAACAAATAAATAAAAATACAATTAAACATATATAACATTGCATTTTAAAATTAAGTCCATAGGCAGCCCACAGGTATCCTCATGTACAGAATAGCCACTGTTTTCTATTTGAGTTTGATACCACTGTCCCAAATATTAAGAATACAGATTTTAATGGGTTCATAGTGAAACTAGGGAGGACCTTGTGACCTAAAATTGTATTGGGAAGTCTGTTCAGGCTCAATGGGAAGCCACTAAGAATGGAAGTCTAATGACACAAAGGAAAACAATTGTGATAAGGAAGAAAAAGGGGCATTATCCAAAGACACAAACGTGGATGGACAGGGAACTCCTCAACTAACTCAGATTTTTTAAAGAGAACATAGAAATTGTTCAAAAATGCCTTTTAATTCAAATATAGAAGATGGAGATATGGAAAGATAACGGAAGAATGAATACAAAGATGTGTCATGATTCTCTAAGACTCATGTTGGGAATGTTAAATGTCAGAATGAAATGTAACCAGAAATAAAAACCAAGAACAACAAAATCATAGATTTTTGTTTTTAAAAAAATATTGGAGAAAAAAGAACAGAGAAGAGATGAGCCCAGTGTAGAGCTGTTTGTCTCTTGTTTTGCTTCTTTTCTCTGCCAAAGATGATGCTCGGTAGACTGGATAGGTAAGGAGAGAGTAAGAAAGTACTTCACTGATCTTAATGAGTACCAGAGTCAGGATAGTTACATTGTAGGGCAGTTTCCAAATCTTTCCATTTCTAGCACCACATCTTCTCTCACATGTGTTCCCTTTTCTCTATTCCCAAACTCACCACCATAGGACCAGCCCCTACTCACCTTTTATCCAAATTACTCCAATAGCCTTCAACTTGGTTTCCCTGCCTCAAGTCTCTTCCCTGGCTAATCTGAATTTATATAATTGCCAAAAATGATTTTCCTAAAGTTTAGGTCTAACCATGCCCTCACTACCTACTCAATAAACTCTACTATTTCCCTATTACCTTTAGCATCGTATGTGTAAATTGTTTAAATTGCCTCTTGAGCATTTAAAGCTCTTCACACCTAGCTTCATCCCATTTTTCTAGTTGTCATACATGTGACTCCCTCCGAACTCTGTAGTTCAGTCATATTGACCAGCTTTCCATTTCTCACATATGACAGTCCAACTACCATCATTCAGCACCATCATCTCTGCCCCTTGGCATTTCTGTCCCCCATGCCTGGAATATTTGCCTTCCTTATTATAAAGCCAAGCACGAGCAGCTTTCCTGAGGACTACTGTTGTGGACAGCTTTCAAGGTTCTGATTACACTATATAGTAAACACACTATTCAATAACAAATCAGAGCAAAACATTCACAGTAAATCAAGGTATAGCATTCACAATGTTACAACTTATCACAGAAAATCAAAATACAGCATTCACAACAACTTATCACAGAAATGGCCACATAGTTTTCACCACAGTGGTTACATGGTTTTGAACAAAGTACAATCATTTAGTTAATCCATCACTTAGTAATTCAATTATTCAATCAACTCAATCATTCAATCATCCTTAAGGAAACTTAAGGGACACAAAATATAAAAAGTCATAGTATGTACTACCCTGGGTAGTACATTTCTTTAGTCTATCACAGAGTCCTTAATTCAATCATAAAGTACAATTGCAAATAAATTACACAATTCAGCAGACAGGGTTTCCAGTTGTGTGACCATTACATCTATACCTAGTTAGTTACCAGAGAAGGAAGCACCACATCTGGGTTTTCAAAGATGGGGGCTCAATGGCTGCCCAGAGTCTCATCTGGCAAAATCACACAACTCTTCCCAAAGTGAGTCCCAAAACAAAACCTCACATCAGGGTGAGTCACTGACTCGGTATCCATGGGGAGATCTTTTCATCTTGTCCTGAGGTAGGTTCTCAGATTCACTGGATCCCCTTCCATGGTCTCAGATCCTACCTGGATTCACCAAACTGTCACCTGGGTTCAAAGGCAGACATCTCTCAGTTCCTTATCCATCCCTCCATGCTGTTTCTGTTCCACACTGAAGCTCACAGTGGCCAGTCCACCTTAAATCCTTCACAATCTCTGTTCCCAGGAAGTCAAAGCTTAGCAAAGCCACAAACAGACAAAATACTGACACCACAGTCATGCTTCCTCAGTCTTCCACAGCTCTGGCTGGTCCTTGGAAATCCTCAGCCACTACCGATGGCCCTCGGACTCAGCAGCTTCTCAGCAGCTCCAGCTGGCCCTTGGACTCAGCAGAAGTTTCAGCTGGTTCCCAGAATCAAAATCACTTTATCCAGGTTCTCAAAATAAAAATCATTCTCCCCAGCCTGGGCCTCTCCTCCTCAGCCTCTAGAACCTGGCTCCAAGAAGATCTGTCTGACCCAGCAGGGGCTTCTCCTTATATATACACAGCATTAGCTCCTTACTGTTTCAGCCATTTCCTGTTTCAACCCCTTCCTGTTACTTCAGCAATAGGGAATCATACCTTCTGTTCCTTGAACAGAGGCTAGATTAGTTACTAAGTGCTAAGTACCTGTAAGTTTTGCCAATACAAAGGATCAAATTACATTACTATTACACTTATCTACTCTTAGAACCCCTGGCTTCCATCAAGACTCAACTCAAAACCCACCTTCTGTGGGTCTTTCCTTCCCCCCCCCCCCACCAGCTGCTAGTGTTTTCACCTTTAAAGTTACTTTATAATTGCTCCATAGATATGGTTTATGTAACAATTTCTGCACATTTTAGCTCCCTCATTAGAATGTAAGTTCTTTGAGGGCAGGAAATAATTTTACTTTTTCTTCCTATCTTCAATATTAAACACAGTACCTGTCACAAAGTAAGCTAGTAAGTACTTAATGAGGGCTGGTTGATTGATTGAATGATGAGTTTGATGAACCACTGTCTGTGATCTTTGGAAGACTATGGAGAACAAGAAAGGTGATGTTTTTCATCCTTCTTTCTGGAAGAGGACAAATGAATCACAATTATGACTTCTTGATTTTCATATGAGTTGGAGAAGAGTAAATATACTAATTTTAAAAAAAAAGAGATGGGGGCAGAGCCAAGATGGCTGAGTAGAAACAGCATTTCCAATGTGCTCTGCCCCACACAAATTTCAAACAATGTGAAAGGGGACTCCAAACAACTTCTGGAGCCCCAGAACCCACAGAACGGCACAGAGAAGCTAACCTCCTGCTGAGGACAGCCCAGCAGCCCTGCAGGGAGTGGCCAGCACAACGCTCTGAGAGCAGGCAACACAGCGCACTGGGAACCGACAGTGTAGCTCACAGAGCTGAGCCCAGGTCCGCGGTTTTAGCCCCAGGGCAGCCGGGCCTCCGGCCGGCTGGAGGGACCCCAGAACACCAGCAATTGTGGCGATTCCAGAATTATCAGCACAGATATGCCTAGGACAAAGTGAGAGGTTAGTGCCCTATGGACTTTGGGACCAGTATTTGGGGAACGCGCGGCTTCCTCCCCTGGGGGCAAAAAGCTGCTGAAGAAACAGCTGCACAGAAGCCATTTTGCAGCATCAGTAGTGGCTTTAGCTCCTGGTCTTCGAACTGTAGGAAGATTCAGCAATCAGTCTGGGGGTTAATTGCTTTTGCTTTAAACTGCCTGGATCTGGATTGTGGTCTGGGGGGAAGTTTGGGGTGGGTATCCAACTTGCCAGAGTAGGTGGAGGCTTTACAGAGGCCACCCAACTGGCAGAAGTTGTGAAGACCCCACGTTTGGGCAGAAGCTCCCCTGTCTGGTGGCAGAGTCCTACTGTGGCAACAAGCCCCCAAAATCAAGTAATTAAGTGGCAACATGCCTAGGCAAATGAAACAAAATAAACAGAAAAGTTCAACATTGGACTCCTATTTTAGGGGCAAAGAGGCTCAAAGCATGGAGGAGGACTGTGAGGTCAGAACTGCTGCACCAAAAGCCCCAAATGAAAATACAAGCTGGCTACAGGCCATAGAGGACCTTAAGAAGCAGATAAGAGAAGTGGGGGAAAATTAGGAAGAGAAATGAAAAAGATGCAAGAAAAGTATGAAATGACAGTCAACAGCCTGACTGAGGAAAATAACACCTTAAAAAATAGACTAACTCAAATGGCAAAAGAGGCTCAGAAAGGCAATGAGGAGAAGAATGCCTTAAAAAGTCGAATTTTCCAGATGGAAAAAGAATCTCAAAAGCTCACTGAGGAGATTCATTCCTTCAGACTTAGACTGGAGCAAATGGAAGCTAGTGACTTTATGAGAAATCAAGATACTATTAAACAGATCCAAAAAATGAAAGAATAGAAGGCAATGTGAAATATCTCATAGGAAAAACCACTGACCTGGAAAATAGATCCAGGAGAGACAATTTAAAAATTATTGGACTACCTGAAATCCATGATCAAAGAAAGAACCTAGAAATCACCCTTCAAGAAATTCTCAAGGAAAACTGCCCTGATGTTTTAGATCCAGAGGGCAAAATAGAGGCTGAAAGAATCCACAGATCACCTCCTGAAAAAGATCCCAAAAAGAAAACTCCCAGAAATATTATAGCCAGGTTCCAGAATCCCCAGATCAAGGAGAAAATACCATAAGCAGCCAGGAAGAAACAATTTCAATATTGTGGAAACACAATCAGAATAGCCCAGGACCTGGCAGCTTCTACACTGAGGGATCGAAGGGCATGGAATATGATATTCCAGAGGGCAAAAGAGCTGGGAATGAACCCAAGGGTCACCTACCCAGCAAAACTGAGTATCTTGTTTCAGGGGAAAATATGGTCATTCAGTGGAATAGAGGACTTTCAAGCATTCTTGATGAAAAACCAGAGTTGAATAGAAAATTTGACATTCAGACACAAGAAGCAAGAGATGCTTGAGAAGGTAATCAAGGAAAAGAAATCAAAAGGAACTTATCAAAGCTGGACTATTTACATTCCTACATGGAAAAACAATAACTGTGTTTGATGAAACCTCTCTCATTATGAAAATAATTGAAGAAGGGTACATGGCATATGTTCACAGGTATACATGGATAGAGGGCACAGGTTGAATTTGATGGGAAGGGATGATTATTATTTTTTTTTGGAGGGCAATTGGGGTTGGGTGACTTGCCTGGGGTCACACGGCTGGGTTTTTGTTTGTGTGTTGGGTGTCTGGGGCCGGATCCGAGCTCAGGTCCTTCTGGCTCCGGGGCCAGTACTTTGCTCACTGTGCCACCTAGCCACCCCAAGGAAGGGATGATTCTTAAGGGGTGAAGTCAAGAGGTGAGAGAGGAAAGTGGCAAGAGGAGATGGAGAGAGACAGGGTAGGGTAAACTATCTCATGTAGAAGAGGCAAGGGGAAGTAGTTGCAGAGGCGGAGAAGAACAGGAAGGCAAAAAGGCAAAAGCATATTCTCATTGAAGTTGGCTCAAGGAGAGAATCACATACATACTAAATGGAATATCTTACCCTCATTCACTCTCCTGAGTAGGGGAAAGGGGAATGAGAGGGGGGATGATGGAGGGGAGGGCATTCTGGGGGAGGGGAGGTTGTAAGTACCCACTATCAAAGAGGGACAGGATCAAAGCAGGGAATGGACCAGGTGGGAGGTGAGATGGGTGGGAGGGAAATATAAGCAGTCTTTTACAATATATCTACTATGGTAATGTTTTGCATAGATACACATGTACAACACATACTGAATTGCTTATCTTTTCAGAGGGAGTGGGTGACAAGGGAGAAAGGGAATGGATCTGAAAATCGAAGTTTTAAAATTAAATGTTTCATAAGATGTCCAGGCATTGGGGCTCAGAGATTCACCTTGCCCTAATGGCAAAGTCGAAGGGGATATGGGAGAAAATATGGGAGAGAGCAGATTGGATGAGGGGATATCTAGTGGGGCTGCTATTCTGGGGTGGTGGGTAGGGAAAAATGTAACTCATAATCTGATGGAAATGAATGATGTAAATCAGAAGTTAATAAAGCATTTGTTTAATTAAAAAAATAAAAAAGAAGTGATAAGAAAAAAAAAGAGAATAGGATCTACAAACTAGATGTCTATGAATACACCCTAAATGAATCAGTAAAAACTATAACAAAGTATTCATTGTAGCATTTTTTGTGGTAATATAAATGGAAATAAAGTGGGTGCCCATCTATTAGGATTCGATTGAACAAATCATGGTATATGAATATAATAGGATAGTATCATGCTACTAAAAGTAAGTATAATAAGGAATTCTGAGAGACATAGGAAGATTTACATGAAATGATACAGACCAGGGCAGGAAACCTGCAGCCTCAAGGCCACATGTGGCTTTCTAGGTCCTTGGGGGTGGCCTTTTGACTGTGTCCAAGTTTTACAGAACAAATCTTTTTATTAAGGGGATTTGTTCTGTGAAGTTTGTATTCAGCTCTGGGGGAAAATTATATGACAAAAATGAATGCATAGAAATGAAAATGAAAACAAAAATGAAATGCATAGAAAAATAACTTTGAAAGACCTGAGAAATCTGATTATGGCAATGACTAACTATGAATCCAAAAAATTGAAGATGAAACATACCAGTCACCTCTTTCCAGAGAAATGATGAACTTAAAATTCAGAAAGAAATATACATTTTTGAATGTGGCTATTATGAGATTTTGTTCTGCTGAACTAGAAATGTTTGTAATGAGGGTTTAATTTTTCATTACTTAAAAAATTTGCTCAGTTAGGGATGGAGTGATAGTGGGAAGAACAGATTATAAATTTTATAGAAATAAATTAGTAAATTTATTTTTAAAAAACAAAAAAAATGTCAGTGAAAATAAAACTAGATTAAAACTGAATACTCAGAAATTATTATGACTAATTTTGTCCTCAGAGAAGTGACAAAGAAATATTTCTTTCTTTTTGGTAGAAAGGTAGAGGACCATGAATATGTAATATTGTTTATACTCTCAGATGCTCCCTTTATCAATTAGTTTTGCTTACCTGTTTTCCTTTTTATAATAAGTCATTTGGAGGAAGGAAAGGAAAAAAATTTTTTTTCAGTTTACAGTGAAACAAAAACAAAAGGCATCAATAAAACATATTTTTAAAAAGATTAACCCTATGGATCAAACCCTATGATACTTGCCAAAATTCTAGGATGAATTATTAAAGTAATGCTTAGTGAGCATTTAGAAAAGGGAGTGGTGATCACAAAGAGTCAGCAAGACTTCATTAAGAGGAGGGCATGCCAAATTAACCTTATTTCCCTTTTTGACAGACTCACTAAACTGGCAGGCCAGAGGAATTCTACAAATGTGGTTTATCTACATTTTAGCAAATGATTTGATCGAGTCTCTCATGGTTTCTTTTGGAAAAGATGGAGAGATGTGAACTAGATAACAATAGTTAAGAGGGTTGAGAATTGGTTAAATATCTAGATGCAAATACTAGTTGGTAATGTTTTGGTATCAGTCTGAAAGAGGATCTCTAGTGGAGTGGCCCAGGAATGTGTCCTTGACCCAAAGTTATTTAACCTTTTTGACAATCACTCAGACAAAAGTAGAGAACGGCATACTTACTACATTTGCAGATGACAGAAAACTGAGATGAAGAGCTAATGTGTTGGATGACAGAGTCCAAATCTGTCAAGATCCTGACAGGTGAAAACATTGTGCTAAATTTGATAAGAACCAAAGTCCAAAGAGATGAATGCAAAGCCTACACTTGTGTTCAAAAAATGATTTCACAAATACAAGAAGAGGGAGGCATGGCTAGATACCCATCTGTATGGAAATGATATGGATGCTTTAGTGGACAACAAAGTAAATATGAATCAAAAATGTGATATAGAGGTCAAAAAAAGGTCATGAAATATTAGGTTGCATTGAGGGGCATAGTGTCTAAAACTAAAGGAGTATTTTATAATCTGGCCTGATCACAATTAGAGTATTGTGTTCAGTTATGTGTACTACATCTTTAGGAAGGATCTTCATATTTTAAATAACATCCAGAAGAAGGTTATCAGGTTAGCAAGGGGTCTTGAGATCATATCATATGAGGATTGATTTGAAGAATCAGTTGGAGAAGAGGAAATTTCTAAGGCAGTGTCATAACTGCTATCCTCAAGTATCCAAAGGGCTGATGGGGGAAGGGGAATTAGGTTTGTTCTTCTGGCAATCAATTATTTGGTCAATAAATATTTAAGTGTTTACTATATGGCAGGCAGTGTGCCGAACTCTGGGAATATACAGAAAGGTAAAAATAGTCCCTGTTCTCTAGGAGCTCGTGGTTTATTAGGCAAAACGATATGAAGACAACCATGAACAATGAAGTTTATATATCAAATCAAATTGGAGACAGATCTCCAAAGGGCCAAACTAAGACAAATGGGTGGTAGAAGTATGGCATTCCTTATTACGAGTTCTTTGACTTCTCCCCTGATCCCCAGTGCCAGGTACCTTCCCCACTCCCCTCTTCAGATTTCTTTTGTATGTTGTATTCCTCCATTAGATTGTCAGCCCCTGGAGGGCAGGGACCATTCTTTCATTTTCATATTTGTAGTCTCTTAATAATAGCCCATGATATTAATCCTATGACATTATATCTCATGACAGTGTGTCATAGGATAAATGATAATAATAATAATTGCTATTATCATCCTCAATCATTATGATTATTGCTAGAAAGATTCAAAAGTAGAATGAAATGTCTCAGGAGGCAATTGATACCCCTCATTCCTGCACCCAAAGAGCACTATCCATATGATAACTCATTGGCTGCTCATGGCAGCCAATAGGAGGCAGGTGCTATTTGCTATCCCCATTTTACAGATGAGGAGACTGAAGCACAGAGAGGTTAAGTGACCCACTCAGGGTCACAGAGATAGTCAGAGTCTGAAGCAGGTTTTGACCTCCAGTCTTCCTGACTGGGCTTCTTGGCTGATTCTGTCAATTTTCTGGGTTACATACATAACCTCTCTGGTTGGTGTGATTTTTAACTTTTTTCCCCACCGACTCCTGCTCTTCAATTAAAACAGTTACTCTGTGTCCTTTAAGTTACAGCATTTAAAATTCAAAAGATCATTGCCACTTACAAACAACCTCTGGGAAGAATCAATCCCATCTTTTCCTCACCCACTCCCAAAGGTGTCTGAAATAGCTAAATATTTTAGAGGGATCTAAAACAGTCAAATTTTTAGCGCTGACTTGATGAATAAATGATGCCATCATTTCCATCTAATTATTGTCTAATGCTCTTAATTCACTTCAGATTGCTGTTTGACTTTTTCCCTGACTTAATAACATTTCAGTTGACCCAGAAGAAACAGCTCCATGCAGAACTCTATGCCAAGGAAGAAAAATAGCTATTCAAATCCCTCATTGGAGTTGGAGTGGGGAGAGAAGAGGGCACTCCTATAAATTTAAACCCATCCAAAACATGTCTTTACATTTTATTTTAAAAGAAAGGGGGAAAATCCTGAGTGTCTGAGTCCGAGATACTATTCCGCCAAGTTGGAGCATGGAGCAGATTTTTACGGTTGAATTATAAGCCCCTGAAAATAGGTTTATTATGAAAGTGCTAACATACAACTATAGCCTTTAGCAACAAGAATGGTGCTGTTATGATAATGCTTAGATCCTTCTCTTTATGCTGAATTGGCAAAGGAAGGCACCTGATTGGGTCTCTCTGCTAATGCATGTCAATGTCAGTCTACAGAGTGTGTCACTTTATAACAGGATGCATAAAAGTTTTTTAGTAATCCTTGCCTAGAGAGTGACTCAAGAGACGCAGCTCAGAAATTACTCTATCCATCACTGACATTAGACCAGTAGCTAATGTTAGAAACATAGTCTCCTGGAGCATGAGAGAGGTTGGATTTGGCACTCTGTATTTATATACATTATATCTGTATGTGTGTGTTTGTTTCCACTTGTGCACATGTGGATATATATATATATATATATATATATATATATATATATAACTATCTGGATATATTTACCTATATGTATGCTTCTCTTTTCTCCCCTCTCTCTGTCTCTCTTTGCCTCTTTGTCTCTGTCCCTGTCTCTCTCCAGTGTCCATGGTCACACAGCTAATGTGTATCAGAGACAAGACTTGAGCCTAATTCATTTAAATCATCATCAGCATGGAATGTATGTTTATATTCTCTGTTCTCTGATGTGACAATATTCCCCTATGGAGAAGGGCCAGCTTTCTTTCTTCGTTCTCTTCATTTGGGGATAGAAGAGGGAACGTGGAGGGCACATGAAGAATCCAAGACCAAGATACTATCATTTGCTCCCAGTTCAAATGCTCTAAATACTTTGAGGATCTGAAGTTTTTCCTCAGAGACCCACATGTTTACTTTCTGTTGCTACTTTTTTTTTTTTACTACAAAGTCAAACATTTGGAATTGTACTGCATGGTACTCACACAATTTCCATGACAAAACTCAAATTATACTCAGATGGAAAGTTAATCTCTCTTGTGATTGGCTGCAAAAGCAGCCTCAGTTATCTAGTGAGTTCCCTGAGACCAGAGCTTCAGGTTCCTGGTCTAAGGCCATATAATATAATAAGCTGGATTCCAAAATATGTTCAAACTCACAAACCCAATATAACACATAACTCAAATTCGCACATCATCTATGCCCATGGAATTGGACAATCATCATGAGATAACATATGTAAAATGCTTTGCAAACTTTAAAGCACTAGATAGATGTGAGCTATTAGTATTACTGTGACATCAAACAAGAAGACCCTGAAGGCAATCTTTGATTAATAAGTTTTATCCCCTTCTTTTTGTTTTTGTTTCACTCCATTTAATACCAATTCTCTACTTTTGGGAGAAAGAAAAAAAATTTAAGCTGACATCAGAGGGTTTAATTTTTTTCCCAGAAGTTATTTATTTATTTATTTTTAGTTTTCAACATTCATTTCCACAAGATTTTGAGTTACAAATTTTCTCCTCATCTCTCCCCTACCCCCACCCCAAGATAGCAAGCCTACTGAATACCCCTTCCCCCAGGCTACCATCTCTTATATTCCCCCTAACCCCCCTTACCACCTTATACCTTACTTTCTTACAGGGCAAGATGGATGTCTATACACCATTGCCTGTATATCTTATTTCCTGGCTGCATGTAAAAACAACTTTTTAACATTTGTTTTTAAAACTTTGAGTTCCAGATTCTCTCCCTTCTTCCCTTCTCACCCACCCCCACAGGGAAGACAAGTAATTCAACATAGGTTATGCATGTGTAGTTATGCAAAACATCTCCATAGTAGTCATATTATGGAAGACTGTATTTCTTCTATCCTATCCCAGCCCCCATTTATTCTATTTTCTCCTTTGACCTTGTACCTTTGCAAAAGTGTTTGCTTGTGACTACCCTCTCCCCCAATCTGCCCTCCCTTCTATCATCCCCCCTCTAATCCTCTTCCCTCCTACTTTCCTGTAGGGTAATACCCAATTGAGTGTGTATGTTATTCCCTCCTTAAGCCAAGTCCAATGAGAGTAAGGTTGATTCATTCCCTTTCACCTCCCCGTTCTTCCTCTCCATTGTAACAGCCTTCTCTTGCTTCTTTCATGTGAGATAATTTACCCTATTCTATCTCTCCATTTCTCTTTCTCCCAATAGATTCCTCTCTCACCTCTTAATTTTATTTTTTAGATATCATCCCTTCATATTCAATTCACCATGTGCCCTCTATGTATACATATACATATTACACACATACATATATATACACATATACACCCACCCATATACATATATATGTATCTATAAATAGATATAGATATAGATATTCACTTCAACTATCCTCATACTGAGAAAAGTCTCATGAATTACAATTATCATTTTTCCATTTAGGAATAGAAATAGTTCAACTTTAATAAGTTCCTTATGATTTATCTTTCCTGTTTGCCTTTTCATATTTTAAAATTTGCCTTTTCTTGCTTCTTGTATTTGAAAGTCAAATTTTCTGTTCAGCTCTGGAATTTTCATCAAGAATGCTTGAAAGTCCTCTATTTCATTGAATATCTATACTTTCCCCTGAAGTATTATACTCAGTTTTTCTAGGTAGGTGATTCCAGGTTTTAATCTTAGCTCCTTTGATCTCCAGAATATTATATTCCAAGTCCTTTGATCCCTAAATGCAGAAGTTGCTAGATCTTGTGTTATCCTGAGTGTGTTTCCATAAGACTCAAATTTTTTCTTCCTGGCTTCTTGTAATAGTTTCTCCTTGACCTTGGAACTCTGGAATTTGGCTATAATATTCCTAGAAGTTTCCTTTTTGGGATCTTTTTCAAGAGATGATCAGTGAATTCTTTCAATTTCCATTTTACCCTCTGGTTCTAGAATATTAGGGCAGTTTTCCTTGAAAATTTCTTGAAAGATGATGTCTAGGCTCTTTTTTTGCTCATGGCTTTCAGGTAGCCTAATAATTTTTAAATTATCTCTCTTGGATCTATTTTCCAGGTCCGTGGTTTACCTTCTACTTTTTTGTTCTTTTGGTTCTGTTTTATAATTTCTTGATTTCTCATCAAGTCATTAGCTTCCATTTGCTCTACTCTAATTTTGAAGGAGTTATTTTCTTCAGTGAGCTTTTGAATTTAATTTTCTATCTGGCCAGTTCTGCTTTTTAAGGTATTATTCCTCTCATGGCTTTTTAGACCTCTTTTGACATTCGAGTTAGTCTATTTCTTCAGTTGTTTATTCTTTTCAGTATTTTTGGGGTCTACTTTAGCAAGCTGTTGACTTGTTTTTCATGATTTTCTTGCCTCATTCTCATTTCTCTTCCCAATATTTCATCTACTTCTCTTGCTTGTTTTTCAAAATTCTTCTTGAACTCCTCCATGGCCTGCAACCAATTCATATTTTTCTTGGAGGCTTTTGATGCAGGAGTTTTGACTTTATTTTCTTCTGGTTCTATATTTTGATCTTCTTTGTCCCCAAAGAATGATTCCATAGTATGATTTCTCTTCCTCTCTGTTGCTCATTTTCCCAGCCAATTACCTGAACTTTGAGCTCTTTGCCGTGGTAGAATTCTGCTTCCAAAGTGGAGAATGTGGCGTCCACAATTTCTGAGGTTTTGCACAGCTGTTATTAGAGCTTCTCCTAGTCATCTGTCTCAGAACTGTGAGGAGGATTCCCTCTCCCCAGCTGCCACAAGCTCTGCCACACTAGCGCTCCTCACCCCAGAGCCACCACCCAAGACTGTGACCCAGATACAAACAGGGCAAGGCAAAAGAATTCTGCCTCAGCACCAGCAAAGAGATTCCTGCAACTGCCCTCTGATCAGCCACTTGGTGCCCTCACCATCTTTAGGCCAGAGCTCTTCTGGTGCCTCTGCCACACCAGGGGCAGGGGCCAGACCATGCTCTTCTCTCACCCAGGTCCAACAGAGTTTCCCCACTGATCTTTTACTTTCTCATTGGCATTTATGGGTTGAGAAGTCTAGAAACTACCACAGATGCCAGTGATTCAGTCCCCTGAGGTCTGTGCCACTGGTCTGTGCCCAGGCAGCCCATGCAGGACTGTGCTCCACTCCCAGCCTGGTGTGATAGACCCTTCCTGTTGGCCTGCCAGTCTGCCTTCAGTGGGAGATTTGTTTCACTCTGTCATTTTGTGGGTTCTGTAGCTCTAAAATTTGTTAGAGTCATTTTTACAGGTGTTGGAGGTAATTGGGGGATGCACTCAAGTAAGTTCCTGCCATCTTTTAGTCTGCCATCTTGACTCCACCCCTCAGGGCATTTAATTTTTAAGATGAGTGTTTAAGTGATGTCCAAGCATCTGCAAACATTCAGTTAAAAATTTACACCTTTCTAGCCTATGGAACTAGACAATCATAATTTCCATATGGGCTGTTCACTTGAGATCAATATGACACAATGCTATGATGTCAGATGAAGGAGATATGGTGGAATAGAGAAAGGTGGTGTGGAGGGGGTGGCATTTGAACTGACCCTTCACAAATAAGATGGATGTCAGCAGGCAAAGGTGTTGATGAAAGAGAAACAGCAGGCACAGAGAACTGTTGGCTTTGTTCAGAGGTGGGAAAGTTGTGAGACCTGATCTGAGGCTATAGTGAATAATCAGGCTGCCAGTGACCTGAATGATTGAAAATGCAAAGGTCAGTTCCTCCTCATGCCCACACATGCTTGGTATGTCCTTGAAAGACTCTGGGATAGGGAATGGAACTATGATTTCATTGAAAAAGGGGACTCCCAGATGAGGAAGCTCCATTTACTAAGAGGGTAAGTACTTTCTCTGAAATTTCTTGTTTGGAGGAATTGCCTAAAGCAAAGGTGTCATACACCTTTGGACTGGACTCATGGAGTAGGGGTGGGGTGAGCAGTGAACACTGGAGCACTGTTCAATCATTTTTAGTTATGTCTGACTTTTTGTGACCCCATTCATGGTTTTCTTGGCAGAGATACTGGAGTGGTTTGCCATTTCCTTTTGCACTTCATTGTACAAATGAACTGAGGGAAACAAGGTTAAATGACGTGCCCAGGGTCACACAGCCAGTGTTTGAGGCTGGATTTGAACTCAAATCCTCTAGACTCTAGAGTTGGCACTCTATCCACTACACCACCTAGTTGCACCTCTCTGGAGCACTAGAACCATAATAAAATATTATTTCTGGAAATATTTAACAAAATAATTAAAAATAAAATACAGTATAGATAGTGTTAATTGGTGATTTTCTAAGTTGGCAGGGATCTTTATGGACTGTTTAGTGGCCCCTGCTTCTACTTGAGTTTGGCAGCACTGGCCTGAAGCACCAAGAAGTTAAGTGACTTGCCCAGGATCACACAGTTTTTACGGGTCAGAAGTGGGGCTTGAATCCAAGTTGTCCTGGATACAAGAACAGCTGTCAACTGGATACGTTATGGCTGCCTCTAATCTATTTAATACTGAAATATTTTGAATCCTTTGCATAATAGGAATACTAACTTAACTGATTCATAGACTTTCAAAGTTGAAATGGATTTTAGATATATAGAAAGAGTACAAAGGAGATAACTGAGTCCCAGAAAGAAGTGATTTGTTTCTGGGTCACAAGTGAGTTTGTGGCTTGTACTAAGACTTGGTTCTCAAGTCCCAGGCCAGTATTGTCCCACCCATTGCCTCCTCTCTGTTGAAGAAGTACCTATAGTCTCTTAATATCTCTCCTTAGAAATGCAACAATTGGGGCGGCTAGGTGGCGCAGTGAATAGAGTGCCGGCCCTGGAATCATAAGGACCTGAGTTCGGATCCGGCCTCAGACACTTAACCCACACAAACAAAAACCTAGCCGTGTGACCTTGGGCAAGTTACTTAACCCCAATTGCCCTAAAGGGGCGGCTAGGTGGCGCAGTGAGTAAGAGCGCCGGCCTGGGAGTTGGGATGACCCGAGATCAGATCCGGCCTCAGAAAATGAGCACCCACGCATAAATAATGACTAGCCGTGTAACCTTGAGCAAGTTACTTAACCCCAATTGCTTTAAAAAAAAAAAAAGAAATGCAACAATTACTCACCACTAAGGAGCCTTCAAAAAGATGCAAAGAACTCATTAAATTGATGTTATTTAAAACATCTGCTGGAAGAAAGAGGCTGATACCTAACCTTACCAAGTGGTAAATTGTCTACAGTCAATATTTCTCCGTTTCAGATATCTGCATCCTATCACTTACATAGTACAATGGATTAGCCATTCATCGCTCGTTACTTTCATTTGAAATGGTTTGTGGCTTACTTATTTATTTTGCAAATAACTTATGAAAACCTCTAATTGGGAGTGATTGTTTGGTAGCAAGATTTGTTTGGGAATTGTGTCAAGCATCATGGATGATGAGAGGCAATAACGACATTGGGAACCTTTTGTGCTGTGTGTGAAACGCTCAAAGTGATTGCAAATGTGACACATTCCAAATCCAGAATCATCTCCTTTCTGGGGAAATAGTGCTAAAAATTCCGCCTTGATGTTCAGATAACAAGAGGCAGCTCAGGGGCCTTTATGTGGGAGTTCTGTGTATTGTAAATAATATGAGAAGCTTCCCAAATTCAAGGATTATTTTTAAAACACAGCTCAGAAAAAAAATCAGATGAGCTTAAAAATAAAATTAGACATCAATGCTTTGTCCCATCTGCTGCTATCATTGTTTTGTGTGCTAATCATCTCTTAACAAGTATCGTTGTTCCTGATCGCCACAAAATGTAACAACTGTTACATCTCCACAATGATGTTAATCACAAGCTTTAGAAGGGGAAAAAAATCAAATTGTTTAATTTATCACAGTGGAGGCTAAACTTAGCTTCCAAGGATGCTACATACAGTCAACCCTGAGTTGCTGGGAAGCACAAGAAAGTGGGTTGGGGGTGAAAATGAGGAGATAGGAGGAAAAGGTAAAGGACTTCTTTCCTCCTTCTCTTTTTTGGCCCTTTCTTTCCCAATAACATGTATTTTTCTTTCTCCTCAACCAGTCAAAGATTTTTTATTAAACAAGTTCTTTGTGCAAGGCCCACAGTGTGGCTCTCTATGGCAGCACTGAGCTACACTTGGCAGCTGGCATTAAAACCATCCTTTGAATCTTACTGTCTTTGGGTGCCATCCCTACCTTTCTCAGCCTCAGTTTCCTCATCTGTAAAATAAAAATAATAATACCACCAACATCGAAGGGTTGTTGTAAGGATCAAATGAAGCAATAAATGTGCAGTGCTTTGCCAACCTTAGAGGGCCATAGTAATTATTAGCATTTTAATTTTCATTTTTATCATTCATCTTCACACGCTGCAAAGGGAACTCCTTCCAGAATGCCCCAATCTAACAGGAGAGCCATTCTTATTCCCCTACAACTTCAGTGATGCCATGCCCAAAGTAGGGCCCTCTCATAGAGTTTATTCTTCTTTATTTCAACCTTTGCTGACCCTGGCCTCACAAAGCTTTGCCCAGGGACCAATGTTACTGCTCTCCTCTGGCTCCAAGAGCAACCTGCTCCCCAGTACCAGTTTTACATATGATGACCACAAATCTCAAAGTCCTTCTTCCTTAAGACAGCTGGGAAGGGTAGCCCTTGTCCTGGGGAGCATGCATCACTCTTTCAAGAGATGATACAGCACTCCAAATTCTCTTAAATTATCTCTCTTAAATACTCAAAAGATCTTTCCTGAGTCAACTGGGTGAAAATATCCAAATCACTTTAGGCTTTTGCCAGCCACGTTTCAGGTAAAGAAGATAAAAAGGAGGAAGAGTCCTTGCAGATTGGCTACGGTAATAATAAATTATTATTACTAATAACAATTTACATTTATACAACATCTTGATGTTTCCAAGGCACTTTTCTCACAACCACTCTGAAAAATATAGAGTACAAATATTATTGTGCCCATTGTACAGATCAGTAAAACAAAGAGGTGGTACGACTTGCTTAAGATCTCAAGGTTAGTGTGTTAAAGCTGAGGTTTGAACTTCGTGGTATAGGATATACACATAAATAACTATTTTAAAAAGACAGCATGCACATAAAAGATAAATGAACACTCATAGAAGGGAGAGAACACTTCTGAATTACCGGCTAATTTAGAGAAGGCTTCATGGTAGAATTGAAGTTTGAGCTGGCCCCAGGAGACTGATCACTATATTAAAAGGTAGAGATTTGACAGGGAGGACATCCCAAGTGCAGGGAACAACACTATTCAATTCAACAAGCATTATTAAGAACCTACTACGTGACTGGTACTATACTAAGGAGAAAACAACAAAAATAAACAATCCTTACCCTCAAGGAGCTAAAATTCTATTGGGGCAAAGACACGAAGCTAGGACAGTATGTTTGGGGAACAGTGACTAGTCTAGTTTAACTCAAGCATAGCATGCTTGAGGGTGAGTTAAGTAGGGCAAAATCATATTTTAAGGTAAAGTTTTGGGTGTGGAATTGAGGTGTTCAGACTTTATTTTATAGGCAGCAGGTTTTTTTGTTATTCTTTTGAGAGCGTGTGGTCTTTTAGTTTGTTTTTTAACAGATGACTAAATGGCATTATTAGTCAAGTCTATCATTTGTATATTGAATGTCATGTAAGGGGAAGACAGGAGTTGGGAAGACAGGTTAAGCCACTGATGATGTAAAGCCCAAGTCCCAACACAAAGACAGTTCTCTCTTGCTATCTTCATACTGTCCTTTTCTCCAGAGTCCCTTGCCCCCTTTTCATATTATGAAACTCCCCCCGCATCAGCTTGCCTTTACTCATACACATATGTCCTGCTGCACCAAGCTGGAGAAAATAGCAAAGTCATGCTGACTGGGTCTACTACAAATTTATGATACATCACCTTAGCTGGGCCCTCAATGTTGCAAGGCAATCCACTGACATTCCTTAATTAACTCACTATCCTACTGTCTGCAATAGCATTTCCAAACCTTGTCATTCCCTCTCACATTTTCTATGCCTCCTCCTCCCCACACTTTCTCAGTTGAGAAAGTTGTCTCATATTTTACTGAAAAATTGGGGTCATTCACTGAGAGCTCCCTCCTCTCCCTTTCTCCTTATCTCACATGATCCAGATGCCTTCTAGTTTAATTTTTTTTTGGCTAGTGGGTCAGCCTTGGTTCATGTTCTGCTTCTGACATATTGACTGTGTGGCCATGGACAAATCATTTAACCTCTAAGTGCTCTAAATAACCCTCTAAGATTTTCTTGTAGAGAAGGTGCCCATCTGTCTTGGTTGAGAGAGTTTCCTTATCATTGAATTCTCTGTAACAGTGAAATTATGAGTGTAATCCCTATCCTTAACTCTTACTTAAGACATCACTTATTTTGCCTGAATTTGTTGAACAATCAAAACTTTTGTTGAAAATGTTTTGTTGATTTATTGAAAAATCGGTCAGTTCTACCATTTTTTACAAAAGCCACAAGATGCCATATGTTGTTGCTGCTCAATGCTTGGCATCTCCATTGAATCCAAAGAGCTGAAAAGATCACTAGATCTCAGTGTTGCATATGATGGGATATTAGAACATCAAGAAGTGCCTTGAGGGGTGGCTAGGTGGCTCAGTGAATAGAGTCAGGAGGTCCTGAGTTCAAGGCCTCAGACACTTAACACAAAAACTAGCCATGTGACCTTGGGCAAGTCACATAACCCCAATTGCCCTCCAAAAAAAAAAAAAAGCAAAAGAAATACCTTGAATTCATCATTTTTAGAAAATTCTGTTTGGGGCAGTTTAACTCATGACACTTATCTTCACCAATCCAACTACTTGTCTTTCAATTTACCGACTAGGATGTGTAATAGCGGTCATTTCTAGGTGCATTTACATCCTGCATGTAACTATTAAACCACTAGAGGGCAAATATATTCATTAAGTCAGACTTATTTATGCTGGTATAGCACATATGGTGGACATAACCAGTGAAAATGTATTCAAACAGCATACATAGATACCACATGTGCTTTCTGTTATACAATAGGTCACATTAAAAGCTCATCCAAAATTCATTCAAGAATGGTCACAAGAAAATGGAAAGGTCTGCTCTTCTCTAAATTACCTGTGAAAATGTCTGTATCAGCCATATTTTTATTTCTAAATTTAATCAGAGCATTATTGAATACCTGACATGCAAGACACCTATTCTGAGATTAACTTGTTCAATTCTCTCATTTTATAGACTAGGAATGTGGGGCTCCCGGGGGGCGGGGGTAACTTGCCCAAAGTCACACAGCTATTTAGTGACAGAGTCATAACTAGTACCTCTATCTCCTGATTCTAATGTGAATTGACCATGTTATCTTTTCATGAGGCTTCTAACCTTTTCCTCAGCAGCTTTTAGCAATGAAGCTTCAATACTAACCATCAGTCATTCAACAAACATTTATTAAACACTAACGATGCACACTATACTCAACTGGCATACAAAGAAAGACAAAAACGTGGTCCCTGCCCTCAAGAAGCTCACATTTTAATGGGGGAGACAATATGTAAATTAGTACATGCAAACAAGACACATGTGTTATTGTTCAGTCATTTTCCAGTGGTGTCTGACACTTTATGACCTCATTTGGGGTTTTCTTGGAAGAGATACTAGACTGGTTTGCCATTTCCTCTTCCAGATCATTTTACAAATGAGGAAACTGAGGCAAACAGGGTGAAGTGACATGCCCAGGGTCACACAAGGAACAAGTATATGAAGCTGGATTTGAACTCAGGAAAAGGAGTCTATCCTGAGAGAGAGAGAGAGAGAGAGAGAGAGAGAGAGAGAGAGAGAGAGAGATTGACAAAGAGAGACAGAGACAGAAAGACAGAGACAGAGAAAGTCTTTCTGGTTCTTTTAGTTTTATTCCACTTACTTCTTCAACCTTTGTGTAGTAGATTTATAGAGATGGGTCACTTCAAGAGATACTTTGGTGAGAAGGAGTAGTTTTTAAAGATCTAGACAACCTAATGAATAATAAAGAAAAACTAAAATATTTTGATGTTCAATTCAATTCTTATATATCAGCTTGGCTGTAGGAATTAGAGATACAAAGAAAAAAATCCAATATAGACCCTACCTTTAAGGAGTACAAGACAAAGAAAACAGCCATACCTTCTCACAATTCATTTGTCCATGTAATGTCCATCCATATCAAGGATAGAATCCCAAGTTGGATGGAATATGAGTATGGTCCAATGTTATAGCATTTCTCACTCCCTCTACTTCCTATGACAGCTCATGACACTTTGGGATCGCTCTGATTGTTGGTAAATTTTTCCTTACTTCAAACCTAAATCTACGCTAAAATATTTCATCCTCTCCTGGAAGTTATGAGATTAAAGGGAACAGGGTGGCATGGTCACTACCAAACATGATACAAAAACTTAAACTTAAGGGTTTTCCTATAGTTACTTCTCCACTGGATAGGTTTTCCGACTTCAGTGGGGTACTTGGTTCCATGTATAGGTTGGAGATCCCTGTGTTCATCTCTGCCTCTCTGTATGACCTTACATCAGTCCCTTAATATCTCTCTCTCTCTCTCTCTCTCTCTCTCTCTCTCTCTCTCTCTCTCTCTCTCTCTCTCTCTCTCTCTCTCTCTCTCTCTCTCTCTCTCTCTCTCTCTCTCTCTCTCTCTCTCTCTCTCTCTCTCTCTCCCTCTCTCTCTCTCTGAAATAGAGACAATGCTACCTTTACCAGATGGAGGTTAAGAGGAAAGATTAGATACTATCTGGAAAGTGCTTTGAGTTCCAAGGAAATGTGGCTTTGTGTGTTATATAAATACAAGTTATTACACAGTATTATTTTAACCTGGACCAAGTTTAGATTAGTTGTATGAATCATTCATCAACCTTTACTTTGTATAATTAGAAACGTGTGGTTCTCAAAATCTTTGTTTGGGAGGCAAGTTAATGGAAAGGTAATAGGATGGGAGAACATTTAGAAGTCATTGACTCTTAGTTTAAAGACAGGTATGTACTGGTTGCTGAAAGAAAAATCTATTTTGTTTATATTTTTTTCAATATAATTGGTGATACTCATTTGGGGGACAGATTTGTAATCATTCGTGAATTCTTATTTGCCCCATTAGCCTCTTTCATATTCTCTGTACTTTGTTATCATATAAGGAATAGACCTGTGTTTATATAATATACCACTCATTTTGGCCCAAGGAACCTTATTTTATAGATGAGGAAACTGAGGACCAACAAGGGTTAAATGCCTTTGCCCAAAGTCATCTGGTGAGTGAACATCAGAGTCAATATTTGAAATCAAGGTCTTCTAATTACAAATCCACTGCTCTTTCTGTTACACCATATCACCTCTTTTGTGGACACTGTATTTATAAATGCTGGAAGAGCCATAAAATGCAAACCTTAGTTTAATATTTTTTGTAAACTATTTGTTGGACGAAGGGGTTTCCCTGAATGGGTGCTTTTCTCTCACTATAGCATAGTTCAGAGGGAATTTGCCTGATTATTCACCCTTCTATTGATATTAATATTCTCCAGAACAATGAAAATGGTGATATTTAAATTGTTTTGAAAGTATGGCATTTTCAATCCTGTTAATGCCATTTAATCAGAGAAAGGAGAAATGGGGAAGAGAGAAGATAGAAAAAAGAATCACGTAACTAGGTTACTCAGTGCATAAAGTTCTGGGCCTGGAATCATAAAAACCTGAATTGAAAACTGGCCTCAAAAACTTATGTGGGCACTTAAATGCCTGTTTTCTCATCTATGAAATGGGGAGAATAATAGCACCAGAGTTGGTGTATCAAATGAGATAATAATTATAAGCACTTTGCCAACCTAAAGCGTTAAGTAACTGTTAGCTATTATTATTAATATATCCAATTAATAAGCCCAGAAACATTGCTGTCCATCGTATTTTCCAAAGACAAGTTTTCACTTGATAGTAGTTTGGGTGTTAAGAGATATATGAATAACTCTTGGGGGGGGGGCAGTGTGCCACTAGCGTTACATGGAATATTGGAAATAAAAATGTTGACCTTATATTTACAATGTACCAAAAGAACTCTACTCACCAAATGGCTCATCAATTGAATCACTTCCTAAGTGCCCCATATTTTTTCCTAGAGTGCAATTTATATAGTAAAATTATTTGAATAGAAATCGAGGATATAAGATGTGGGAAGAAAGAAACAACAACAATAAAAACTATAACCCTCTTCCCCCACTACTAGACACCAAAAGTGGTCATCTAGCCTTTGCTTGAAGACCTCCAGTAAGAGAAAGCATATCTGTCCTTTGGTAGAAATCTGTCTTTCTGCAATTTAAACCCAATCCCCCTAGTTACCAAAAAGAATCATTGTTCTGAAACCAAAAAAAAACCATGTCAAATTACTTTTCCACAAGATGGCCCTTTAGATACTTAAAGACAATCATCATGTTCCTTGCCTCTCCCCTCAATCCAAGTCCTCTCTTCTCAAGGCCCATTTAGCTTACTTTCATACATTATAAACCTGAGGCCTTTTACCATTCTTTTTTTTCCTTTTTTTTTCTTTGCCTTTTGGAGGGCAATTGGGGTTAAGTAACTTGCCCAAGGTCACACGGCTAGGTTTTTGTTTGTGTGTGTGTGTGTGTGTGTGTGTGTGTGTGTTAAGTGTCTGAGGCTAGACCCGAACTCAGGTCCTTCTGACTCCAGGGCCAACGCTCTACTCACTGCTCCACCTAGCCGCCCCCCTTTTACCATTCTTAAGGCCCTCTTCTGAACTCTCTGAAGCTTACCGATAGCTTTTCCAAAGTGCGGCACCTAAAACTGGGCAAAGGTTCCTATGATCAGATCAGTGCACATCACAGTTGGGATTATGACCCAGCTATCAATCAATAAGCATTATTAAGCCCTTACTATTTGCCAGATACTGTGCTAAGCACTAGAAATATACAAATATAGTAAAAAAAAAAATAAAAACTCAAAAACAAAAACAGTCCCTGTCCTAACAAGCTTACATTCTAATATCCACTGATCAACAATGCACTGCTTTTGGGCAGATGAGTGGCATATAGAGTGCTGGGCCTGGAGTCAGGAAGACTCATCTTCCTGAGTTCAAATTTGGTCTCAGACATCGGGACCCTGAGCAAGTCACTTAACCTGGTTTGCTTCAATTTGTCTTCTATAAAATAAGTTGGAGAAGGAAATCACAAGTCACTCCAGTATCTCTGCCAAGAAAACCCCAGGGGGGTCAAGAAGAGTTGGATACAGCTGAAGCCATTCCTGGTCATGTAACCTATTATCACACATGGAGTTTTATTTGGGGGGGGGGGGGGAGGCTGTGTGTTTTTTTTTTCCATGCTTGATATTCTGTTGATGAACCTACACATAGAACCATCAAGTTTGGAACCCACACCCCACTGAGTCTTTTTACAAATTAACTGCTGTTCACCTATTATTCGCCTAATTTATGCTTATAAGGTTGATGCTCCTGAGGTATGGGGAGAGCATTAGATAAATGCCAGTGCTGGGATTATTAAACCAATGGAAACATACCAAATGACAGATTGTCCATAAATTCCATCTCAATCTCTTCAAAAGGTGAGTTAAGAAACATTGAGTGAGGGGGGCGGAGCCAAGATGGCGGAGTAGAAACAGCTCCTCCAAGCCTCTCTGCCCCCAGATTCCCCCCAAACTATGTAAAAGGGGACTCTGAACAACTTCTGGAGACCCAGCACCCACAGAACGACACAGAGAAGCTAACCTCCCGCTGAGGACAGCCCAGCAGCCCTGCAGGAAGGACCAGCGCAGCATTCTGGGACCTGGCAGCGGGCAGAGCGCAGGAGCGGAGTGGAGCCCAGGTCCGCTTGAGCCGAGGTTTTAGCCCCAGGGCGGCAGGGCCAGCAGCCAGCTGGAGGAACCCCAGAACACCAGGAGCTGTGGCGACTCCAGAACTATCAACATAGACATGCCTAGGACAAAGTAAGAGGTTAGTGTCCTATGGACTTTGGGACCTGTATTTGGGGAATGTGTCAGCTCCCTCCCCTGGGGGCTAGAAGCCGCTGAGGACAAACGCCATTTTGTAGTTTTCAGAGGCAGCTCTGGCTCCCAGCCTACAAATCGTGGGGAGATCCAGCGATCAGTCTTGGGGGGTAATCGCTCTTGCTTTAACCTCCCTGGATCTGGATTGTGATCTAGGGTGGAAGTTGTGGGTGGGTTTACAGCTTGCCAGAAACGGAAGTTGCCCCCCACACGTTCGGGACGAAAATTCCTCTATCTGGCCTTAAAGCCATAGTGTGGCAACAAGCCCAAAAGTCAAGCAATTAAGTGGCAACATGCCAAGGCAAAGGAAACAGAAAAATGCAACCCTAGACTCCTATTTTGGGGGCATAGAGCGGGAAAAGGACTGTGAGGTCAGAAGTCCTGCTCCAAAAGCCCCAGGGGAAAACATGAGCGGGTTGCAGGCCATAGAGGACCTTAAGAAGGACTTTAAAAATCAAATAAGAGAAGTGGAGGAAAAATTGGAAAGAGAAATGAGAAGGATGCAGGAAAAGTATGAAATGAGGGTCAACAGCCTGACTGAGGAAAACAACACCTTAAAAAATAGACTAACTCAAATGGCAAAGGAGGCCCAAAAGGGCAATGAGGAGAAGAATGCCTTAAAAAGTCGAATTTGCCAGATGGAAAAAGAATCTCAAAAGTTCACTGAGGAGATTCATTCCTTCAGAGTTAGACTGGAGCAAATGGAAGCTAATGACTTTATGAGAAATCAAGATGCTGTTAAGCAGATCCAAACAAATGAAAGATTAGAAGGCAATGTGAAATATCTCATGGGAAAAACCACTGACCTGGAGAATAGATCCAGGAGAGACAATTTAAAAATTGTTGGACTACCTGAAAGCCATGATCAAGGAAAGAACCTAGAAATCACCCTTCAAGAAATTCTCAAGGAAAACTGCCCTGATGTTTTAGATCCAGAGGGCAAAATAGAGGTTGAAAGAATCCACCGATCACCTCCTGAAAAAGATCCCAAAAAGAAAACTCCCAGAAATATTATAGCCAGGTTCCAGAATCCCCAGATCAAGGAGAAAATACTACAAGCAGCCAGGAAGAAACAATTTCAATATTGTGGAAACACAATCAGAATAGCCCAGGACCTGGCAGCTTCTACACTGAGGGATCGAAGGGCATGGAATATGATATTCCAGAGGGCAAAAGAACTGGGAATGAACCCAAGGGTCACCTACCCAGCAAAACTGAGTATTTTGTTTCAGGGGAAAATATGGTCATTCAGTGGAATAGAGGACTTTCAAGCATTCTTGAGGAAAAAACCAGAATTGAATAGAAAATTTGACATCCAGACACAAGAAGGAAGAGATGCCTGAGAAGGTAATCAGGGAAAAGAAATCAAAAGGAACTTATCAAAGTTGAACTATTTACATTCCTATATGGAAAAGCAATAACTGTGACTGATGATATCTTTCTCACTATGAAAATAATGGAAGAAGGGGGTGTGGTCATATGAATACATATGTGAATGTGTATGTATATGGTTACAGTTATATATGGATAGAGGGCATAGGTTGATTTTGTTGGGAAGGGAGAGTACTCAAGGGATGAAATTATGAGGTGAGAGAGGAAAGTGGCAAGAGGAGATGGGGAGAGACATGGTAGGGTAAACTATCCCATGTAAAAACAAGGGGAAGTGGGTGCAAAGGAGGGGAGAATAAGGAAGGCTAAAAAGGCAAAACCACATTCACATTGAATTTGGTTCAGGGAGAAAATGACATACATACTAAATGGGATATCTCAACCTGCAGCAGGATAGGGGAAGGGGGATGAGAGGAGGGATGATGGATGGGAGGGCATCCTTGGGGAGAGGGGAGGTTGGAAATACCCACTATAGAAGAGGGACAGGATCATGTAGGGAATGGACCAGGTGGGGGGTGGGATGAGTGGGAGGGAATTATAAGCAGCCTTGTACAATATATCTACTATGATAATGTTTTGCATAGCTAGACATGTACAACATATACTGAATTACTTATCTCCCAAGAGGGAATGGGTGACAAGGGAGGAAGGAAATGGATCTGAAATTCGAGGTCGTAACATTAAATGTTTCAAATATATATAAATACTATTATTAATACTCTTTTGCTTGTAATAGGGAGATAAGATGTGCAGGCATTGGGACACAAAGATTCACCTTCCTCTAATGGAAAAGTCGATGGGGGTATGGGAGAAAGTATGGGAGAGAGCAGATTGGAGGAAGCGATATCTTGTGGGACTACTATTCTGGGAGGCTGGGTAGGGGAATAATGGGGGGGAAAATGATTGTAACTCAAAATCTGGCGGAAATGAATGATGTAAAACAGAAGTTAATAAAGCATTTGTTTAAAAAAAAAAGAAATATTGAGTGAGAAAACATGGAATGAAATGTTCTTTGAAAGAATGGAAACAGAAGAAAGATCTGATGTATCATGGAGGTGGAGCAAGGGTCTGGAAGTGTCAGGGGACAGAGAACAAGGGCTATGCAGACTCTGCCCCTTAGCCCTGTGAGTCTTGGGGAATGAGCTAAAAAGCAACTTGTCCTCGAGAGACCATACAGTAGTCTCATAGGAAAACCACATTTGATTAGGGCTGAGAGGGGAAAGAAATGTGATGGAAAAGACTTGCAAAGGAAACAAGTCAGTTAACAATAGAGGAGACATTCCAGAGAGCTTATTGTAAGGAAGGGACAGGCAAAGAAATAAATAGTCAAGGGAAATATAGTATTGAGATGAAAATATGGAGTTGGGACATTAAGGGAACTGGGTTTGTTTATATAGTCATGATGGACCAGGGAAGAGGTTCTTAACCTGGGGTCTGTGAACTAAATGTGTGTGTATAAAAAGAAATATGTAACAATTTCAATATAGCTGGTTTCCCTAGTAATCCTATGAATTTTATTTATGCATTTAAAATGCCTCTGAGGTGTCAATAGGCATCACCTGAAGAGTTTATAACAAAAAACAATTAGGAATCATTGCTAGAGATTAGGGAATTAGGCCTTTTAAGGGCAATTACATGGGAAGGATTTGATACTCGTAGGTTACAGAGAATATAGAAAGGGCATAAATATAGATTGTAAATTATTTTTATGTATTTGATTGAAATTAGTGTGAGACAGTCAATTAGGCTACGATAGAAGGGGCATCAGATTGATCTTGGCCTGGACCCTACCATGAGGTAACCCATCAAAACATCCCCTTGGCTTCAATCTTGCCCAAGATTTCTCAGATTGCTTTTTATTTTTATTTTATTTTATTTTATTTTATTTTATTTTATTTTATTTTATTTTTGCTTTTTGGAGGGCAACTGGTGTTAAGTAACTTGCCCAAGGTCACACGGCTGGTTTTTTGTTTGTGTGTGTGTTAAGTGTCTGAGGCCGGATCCGTCCTTCTGACTCCAGGGCCGATGCTCTACTCACTTCACCACCTAGCCGCCACTCAGATTGCTTTTTATTTAAAAAAAAGTTTCTCAGCATTTTCAAGGAAATGTAACCTATAATAATTATTGATGCCTTCAAATAATTACAATAGACAAATCCATTTGTTGTAAGAAATCACTTTTAGATGTTTCACACATACACACACACACACACACACACACACACACACACACACACTTTGTCCAAGTAGTATTGTACCTAATTCAAGTCAGTTTAAAAATCAAATATGCAATTCCACTTTAATCCTCAAAGTACTTATTTGCATTTAATTGTAGTCATGAAAAATAAAGTGACTCTATTCTCCCTCCCCCTAAAAAGAAGAAGAATGGAAGCAGTGTCTTAGGAAGGAAAAAATAAGAATGTAAAGAGGCAGGAGGGAATCCTAATCTATGTAGGGATTTTGGAAAATGAAGGAAAATGATACAAGGGAAAGTTAATAGGACTTACTGAACAATTAGGGTTAACTAATAGACACAAACCTCTTCCTGTAGAAGGGTATTTAAGTGGCTTGGTGGATAGAGTGTTGGACTTGGCCTTAGGAAGACCTGAGTTTGAATCCTAACTTGGAAACTTATTAGCTCTGTCACTCTAAGCAAGTCACTTAATTACTCTAGGTTTTAGTTTCTTGGTCTATAAAATGAGGTGGTTAGACTTCATGCCTTCTAAGGTTGCTTCCAGTTCTCAATCTTTTATCCTTTGATCTGAGGAGAAATAAGATGCTTCTGTTCCAAGAATGATGTTGCACTAAACATTTCACCAAGTGAGAGATCATTCTATCAACTGATAAGTGGGAAATGAGTTTAGTAGTTGTGGTCACTGAGTCACTGCCTCTAAAGGGGATATCATTGGTGCACACATTTGTTGACGTTAGGCAATAGAGACATCTGACTTCTTCCTAGAGTGTATGTAGGAAAGACTGAGAGGTTTCTAGGACTTATCAAACATGGAGACCACTCTTGATGATTCATGTGATGACTAATAATACTACCAGAAGAAACCTAGGAAGCATTGTTAAGGATAAAATAATCTTTAAGAAACTCCTCACTCCACCTGGTTGCTCACAAACCCTAAAGACATTAGAGGCATAGTGTTTTTTTTCATCACTAATGCTGATTGAAAGTAGGGATTCAGAAGAGAAAAGTATATTTTAGTAACCCAAAAAGTTGGTGTCTCAGATTTGGATTTCTGAACTATAACTTATAAGAATAATGAATAGGCTCTAATCTTTTACCAACAAAAGCTGATGAAAACATCATTTAAAATCTGGTCAAGAAAGATTTAAATGGAAAGAGACGGGGAGGGAGAAAATTGTCTAAATACATCTCCCAATTGGACATCTTGCTGTCTTCCACTAAGCTCAAATGAATTAAATTCTAGAGTCATAGGGGTAGCTAGGTGGTGCAGTGAATAGAGCACGGGAGGACCTGAGTTCAAATGTGGTCTCAGACACTTGGCACACTTACTAGCCGTGTGATCTTAGGCAAGTCACTTAAGCCCAATTGCCCCACTTTCCCAAATCCAAAAAAAAAAGCAAAAAAAAAGTCTAGTCATATAAGAACTGGTAGGTTTGATTGCTGAGCCATGTAAATGATCTTTGAAAGGGTACAGAAAAGAAGAATACTTGACATAGAGTTAAAGAAAAAAGAAATGGCTGAACTTTCAAGAAAAGAAAGGAGGCAGAGTTCAAAAATCACAAGGCAACAGTTTGACATCAGTTCCTAACAAGTTTCTAGCATACATTGTTGTTATTTGTCCTTCATTCTGAAAGAGGATTAATGACATCAAAAGGGTGATGTCTTAACTTGCACGTGAATCGAATTTCATCGAGGCAGCACTGCACAAAGTCATCAGCCTCACTCTCTCTTCCAGAGTCATCAAAGTCAAGATATAAGTTAAGACAACTGGTGATGGCCTGAGATGCAGTGGATGACCTTGACCTTCCTAAATTAAAGTCATTCCTAGGCCTCAATTTGTCTGAGGCAACACCCTTTCAATGACTGAGGGCTAAGTAAGAATTGAGACAAAAATGACCTAATTTACCATCATAAAAGCATCAATCTAGGAGGGGAAAACCCTTAAAGTTTCTGGACAGAATGCGAAATAACTGCTGTTTAGACTCATTCTAAGCTGTCAAAACCTAAATGCTTCATGAACAATTAGAAATGGAAAATAGGATCTCTAAAAGCCAACACAACTCCGTCAAGGGTGAGTTATAGCAGACTAACTCCATTTCTTTTTTTTGGAGGGATAATTTTATTGATAAATCAAGGCAATACTTAGATTTCACCAATAAGTTTTACAAAGGCTTTCATGCTCTCCTCATGAAAAAGATGGAGCATTGTGGGTTTCATGATATTACACTTAGTTATATTTGAAAATGTTTGAATAACTCCATGAAAAGAGTAGTCATTAGTGATGTCAGCTTGGAAGGAGATTTCTAGTGGATTATTAGAGGCATCTGACATTGCTCTAGTACTTAGCATAGTACCAGGCAGAGTGGATGTTTAATAAATGTATACTGAATGCTCATTAATATTTTGTTCAATGATTTGGATGAAGCCTGTTTGTCAGTTATACATTTAACATGAAGTGGAGAAGCATAGGTAACAGATTGGATGAGCAATAAAATAAGGATCCAGAAAGATCATAATAGGTTAGACTCAAGTGCTGAATCTAAGATGATGTTAATAGCAATGAATATAAAGTCTTATACTTGGGTGCAAAAAAATCAACTTCATAAGTGCAGAATGGTGGAAGAATAAACAATTTGTGTAAAAAAGAGAGTCGGGGTTTTATGAATAGTAAGCTCAAAATCAGCCACCTCTGTCTTATGGCAGTTCCAAAATGTTAATGCCCTCCTAAGGTATATTAAGAGAAAAGAACAGTGTGCTTAGATGCCTGGAAAACATGCCATATATTAGGATCATTTTGTTCATTCAATAAGGACTTTTAAAGCATCTCTTGAGTGTATAAGACATTGTACTAGGTGATGGGAATAGAAAGACAAAAATTAAATAGTCCCTGCCCTAAGGGACTTAACTGTATGACCCTGCGCATGCCTCTGAACCTGCCTGAGCCCCAGTTTTCTCTTCTGTAAAATGAAGGACTTGGACCTGATGGCCTCTAAGGTTTCCACAGAGTTGAAAGAATTATTGATGTAACTGGGGATGTTTGTACTGGGTAAAAGACTTAAAGGGGAATACAAAAGCTATTTTCAAATATTTCAAGGGTTGTTTTGTGGAAAACGGATGATACTTGTTAGGCCTGGCCCCAGTGGGCAAAACTAGGACCAGTGGGTAAGTTGCCAAGACATAGATTTGGGTTTCATTGAAAAACTCTCTGATAATTAGAAACATCCATAAGTGGAATGAACTATCTTAAAAGGTGATTGGGTCCTTGTGGTCTCCAGAAGTGAGAGCAGCCACTCTCTGAATCAACAACCATTAAAAAATATATATATTGTTTTGTTTTTATAACATAAAAATTTGCCCAGTATACCTCCCCCCCACCACAAAGAGAAATTCCATATAATAAAGGACTTTTTTTAAAGAGAAAGAGAAAAAAAATCAACCAAATTCATTAATACTTCAAAAAAAATCTGAAAATATGTTCAATATCTGTGGAGCTCCCAGCTCTGTGTTAGTACAGGGCACAATTTCTTCCTACATATCTTTTTTGGAGTCATAGCTGTTTTTGGTAATTTTGCAACAATCTTTTTATTGTTTTGTGACGGTTGTTCCTTCCATTTACGTAATTGTAATCATTGCCTATGTTGTTTTGTTGACTCTGTTTACTTTAGTCTGCATTAGTTTATGTCAGTCTTTCTATACCTCTGAATCCATCACATTTATAATTTTTTACAGCACAGTAATATTCCATTACATTAATGTACCACAATCTGTTCAGTCATTACCTAATTCATGGAATCTGCTTTGTTTATAGTCCTTTGATACTGTAAAAAGTGCTAGTATAAATCTTTTTTGTGTCTATGGGCCTTTCTTCTCATTAATGACCTCTTCAGAATATATGCCTAGTAGTCAAATACCCTTTGATATGGCCATTTTAGTGACTTTATTTGCTATTGCTGTTGTTATTGTTGAGTCATTTCAGTCATGTCTGACTTTTTGTGACTTCATTTGGGGTTTTCTAGGCAGTGATACTAGAGTGGTTTGCCATTTCCTTCTCTAGATCATTTTGCAGATGAGGAAACTGAGGCAAACAGGGTTAAGTGACTTGCCCAGGGTCACACAACTAGTAAGTGTCTAAGAACAGATTTGAACTCAGGTCTTCCTGACTTTAGGCCTGGCATGCTATCCAAATTAGCTGCCCCAGTGACTTTATTTGCATAATCCAAATGACTTTCCGTAAGGTTATACTGATTCACTGATCTACCATCAACACACTAATTTTCCCATGCCCTTCTAACATTGACTTTTCTTATTTTTTGTCACCTTTTTTGGGTGTGGGGTGAAATCTTATGGTTGTTTTGATTTGCATTTTTCTTGTTATTAGTGATTTGGAGCATTCTTTCATATCATTTCATATAGTTGTTTGTAATTTTTTAAGAACTATTTGTTCATATCCTTTGACCTCTTATCTATTAGTGAATGGCTTTTGATAGTGTGTGTGTGTGATATCCATTTTGAGATATATGTATAGTATATATGTATATATAATTTATTATAGACTGTGACACGGGATGTTTGTCTAAACCTAATTTCTACCCTACTACTTTCTAGTTTTCCTCACAGTTTTTTTTTTAATCAAACGGGGATTTTTTCCCCAAGTTATTTCTGTTTGGGGTTTATCAAATGTTGGAGGTGTTCATTTGGCAAATTGCTCTGAGGTTGAGTTGTGTGATTGGTGGATGACTGAGTGAAAGCTCATCTAATCCACTATATCTAGCTATACCATGACCTTGCTTCATCTCATCCAACCAGGGCCTACCTAGTGCAGACAATATTGATCTATTCTGCTGCCACACATATGTTCTCTCCTCATTTCCCACTTTTTCTTCTTAAAATAGTAATTAATCAGTATTGCCATTGTTAATCTACAGTGTGATAGTCAATAATCCTATGGCTCCACTCACAATCTTTGTGACTAATCAGACCAAAATACTCTTCCCTAGACCCCATTTCTCCATATATGTGCTGAAGCCCCCTCTTAGACTGTAAGTTCCCTGAAAGCAGGGCCTTTCTCACATTTGTATCCCCAGTGCTTAGGACAATGACTTACTAATTACATAGTAAGTTTGTAATAAATGCCTTTTCATTCATTTTAAATAATGCAGAGGGGAAATTTTGGTCAGATGTAGGTTAGACTAGATGGTCTCTGAAGTTCTTCCTAACTCTGAGATTCTATGACTGTGAACTAATCATAAAAAGATAGCACAGTATAGTAAGTAGAAAAAGCATTACTATTGGAGTCAGAAGATTTGGGTTTGGAGTTCTAGCTCTGCTACTTACTAGCTTTAAAATGATAGACAAGCCACTTAAAACCTCTTGGTCTCAGTTTTATCATCTTTTAAATGGGGGCAAGTAAATATTACCCTATCTACCTCATAGATATTTTTTGGAGGAAAAAATTTATAAACCACAATGTGTGATATAAACGTGAATTATTACATGTCATTGAACTGCTTTTATTATTTGGGTGATATTTACTGAGTCCAACTACTTAAATTTTATCTATATTCACTGGTCATTTTTATTTTTTAAAAAAGCATGTTGCCTATTTTAGAACCCAACTTTACTTCTTGGATTCAAATTTAAGGCCAAATTTTATTTTTTTTTCCTTTTTGATTTTAATATCTAGGCTTTGTGGGATTTTGTGGGAAAGTGTTGTTACATTTTTTGGCAAAATATAACCTGTTCCTTAAAGGAAAAAAAATGTCCTTTAGGTTTCTAGGACATCATTTCAGTCTTGCAAGGGAACATTTTAAAGAGAAGAGAGTAAATGAAGTAGAAACATTCAGATTAAATTTCCTTTGAAATCCATGGGTTTTTAAATTAAGGGAAAGTGATTGGCAAAACATGTTTTGGTTTTTGCCGAAACCAAAATGTTTGAAAAACAGTTCAAGATGTTCTTCCCAATCCCAACCACATCCATCTGGGTTCACATCTATCCTTAGCTGAAATCTATTTTTATACTCCCAAAAGTTTGCTGGAAGTCTTCAGCTCATGAAAGGCAAAGAACAGAGTCTCTCATTCATAGACAATACCCACCACACTTCTCCCTAGTGGGTGTATTCAGTGTGTTAAAAGATCCTAAAACCTGGTCATCATTTGAGAATTCTGTCCCTGACTTTCTTTCATTTGGAGAAGTCATGGTGTTTAGTTGGGGAAGAACAAGTGGTTTCAATTGATTTTGTAGGTATATAGATGGCTATAAGTAATGGATTCAGATGCTGGTTGCAGTGGGAACCAAATTACAATCAATTCTGTTGTCCTGCATGGTTGGGTGTTATGGTTCATCAAATATTCTGGCTAATGGTGAAGTGTCATATTTACCATATATGGATGACTAATGGTCAAAGAATGTGAGTGTATCATAAAATGTAGCTAGAATATCTCCATTATTCAGAGCATAATTTCTTTAATCTTTGATGGGATCTAGATCTGGCATATCAAGGTTTTGCCATGTCCCAGAGTTATTATTATAAACATAACATTTTTTCAGAGGTAATATGGAAGTATCAATTAATAGAGTATTTAGTAGGGGAAAGATGGGAAATTATACACAGAATGTAACTAGAGAAAGGTGATCAGGGCTTTGCCACAGGGTGTGGGGAAATGCATGCATTTTTCAACAGCATAGAGGCACTATTGAACTAATTCTCTCTGGTCAACTGAATTTGTATTTTTTTTTTTAAATCTTGTACAAATTTTACATCATGAATTTTGTGTTTGGAAGGTGGATTTCATGTTGCTTGTTTCAGATATAATTTATAATTTTTATCTCAGGTACTGAGATGCTGTTGGCCCTGGGCACCAAAATTGCTAGCTAAGTTCCTGACTGCATATGTGTGTGTGTGTGTGTGTGTGTGTGTGTATATATATATATATATATGGGAAGATGGATGTGTAGACAGTGTGGATAAAAATGAAGTTCTTAGAAACATGAACTTTGGTGACAGATTACTTGATGTTTAGGGCAATCATTTTTGATGGTAGCTTTTTTTTCACATTGGTGGGAAAAGAGACCAGTGTCTAGTTTTGTATTACATTTGAATGATGAATATGAATTTGGGAAAGATTTCTTTAGCAGTTGATCAACTCTATGCTCATCCATCTTTAGGGATTAATATTGACCTCATTGTATTACTTGGTCTATTAAAGAGTGTTTCCTTTAAGTTTAGAAAAAAATTTCCCCTTGACATCATGTGACTTGGAAATTCTGCTATGTTTCAACATTTTTTCTTTGTTCTTTATTGGCTATTTTGAAAGGGGTAGGAGATACTCGCTTTTCAATGCATAAACCACAATATGATATACACATCGTATGTACCAGGATCTGGGTGGGAGAAAAGTATGGGGGACACATTATCACTACTATCTTCCACAAAGCAAATAAGATTCTATTATTCAGTCAAGGGCATATGAGTAGCAGTATTATACTGGTAGAACAAGCTTCCTAAATGGCACATTTCCTTTAGATTTCTTTAAAGTAAGACGGTATAGAGAGAAAAGTAACATGACATAGTAGCCAAAGTGTTAGCCAGAATAGCTGAATTCAAATCCAACTCCTGACACATACTAGTTATCTGACTATAAGCCACTCTCCAAGTCTGTTTCCAAAGTTATAACACTGGGATAATAATAGCTTTTGTATCTATCTTTCAGGGTTGTTGTAAAGTTCAAATGAGATAACATATATAAAGTGTTTTGTGAACTTCAAAGAGATATTTATATATATATTTTAGAGCAATTGGGGTTAAGTAACTTGCTCAAGGTTACACGGCCAGTCATTATTTATGCGTGGGTGCTCATTTTCTGAGGCCGGATTCGATCTCGGGTCATCCCAACTCCGAGGCCGGCGCTCTTACTTACTGCGCCACCTAGCCGCCCCAAAGAGATATTTAAATATCATGTTTTAATTTTGAGAAATTTTGTATTAACCAAATTTGTTGGTTAGGAATAGTAATATAGAAAAGAAATTGGGGGGGGGGGGGCAGAGCAGGCAGAGCCAAGATGGTGGAGTAAAGGCAAGGACTCTCCTGAGCTCTCCAAAACTTCCCTCCAAAAAACTTTAATACCTCAAAATGGATTCTGGAGTAGCAGAACCAACAAAGGATAGGGTGAAACAATCTTCCAGCCTAAGACAACTTAGCTTGGCAAGAAAGGGCTGTCTCACTGGGGTGAGAGTAAAGCAGAGTCCAGAACTGTCCAGTGTAGGCTATGTCAGTGCAAAACTTGGGAATGGCCAAATTGGCAGCAAGGACTTCTGGATCTCTCAGCCCACAGATGGTAAGGGGCTAGACAACTGGTCAGAAAGAGATTTAGAGGGGCAGCTAGGTGGCACAGTGAATAGAGTGCTGGCCCTGGAGTCAGGAGGCCCTAGGTTCAGATCCGGCCTCAGACACAACACTTACTAGTCATGTGACTTTGAGCAAGTCACTTAACCCCAATTGCCCTGCCTTACCCCACCAAAAAACGAAACAAAACAAAACAGAAAGAGATGAGAATCGAATGCAGTACTCAGCTGCATTGCCCATATGTAGTAATGGATCACAATCCTAGAGTGAGGAGGAACACTAATACACTAGTACATGTAGCAGAGGGGAATGGGGACTGTAGCCACAAATCCAAGGCAGAAAAGAGTGCTTGTGATTTCTCTAGAAGCAAAATACTTTTGAGGAGGGACAGGGTAAAAAGGAGAGAGAAAAGGATAAATTTGAAAAATAAGATAGAGGGAAATATACAGCTGGTAATCATAAGTGTAAAAAAATTACAAGTTTCTCTAATTAAGGCCTCATTTCTCAAATATAGGGAACCAATTCCAATTTATAAGACTAAAAATCATTTCCTCAGCTGATAAATGGTCAAACAATATGAACAGGCAGTTTTCAGAAGAAATCAAAGGTATAAATAGTCACATGAAAAAATGCTCTAAATCATTATTGATTAGAGAAATGTAAATTAAAACAACTCTGAGGTATCACCTCACACCTATCAGATCAGCTAATATGACAGAAACAAATATTAGAGGGGGATGTGGGGAAATTGGGACGCTAAAGCACTTTAGTGTATAATGCCATGAACAAGAAGCTTTCCAGAAGAATGCTACTGTAAACAGTTTTTAAGGTTCTGATTACACAGTATAGTGAACACTATATTTATTCCATAACAAATCAAAGCAGAACTTTCACAGAAAATCAAGGTGCAGCATTCACAATATTACAACTTCTCAAAGTACAATAGTCAAAGTCTTCCACTCATGGGGCAAAGTCTTTCACTCATAGGACACTCTTAAGTTAACTCAGTCACTTATTCAGCAAAGTCTTCAACTCTTGGGGTAAAGTCTTGATTAACTCAATCAGTCACTAATGTTCATGAAATCAATTACTAAGTATCATACACAAAACCCTCCACCACTTAGGTCACTAGTAAACTATAATTCCATCATTACTCAGTACCCAAGGAGAGGTCTTTTCATCTTGACTTGGGGGGCAGTTCTCAGATTCCCTGGACCCCCTTCCATAGTCCCAGATTCTACCTAGATTCACCAGACTGTCACCTGGGTTCACTGGCAGACAGCTTCCAGTTTCTTTCCAGCTCTCTGGGTAGGTCCTGCTCCACACTGAAGTCCACAGGATCTGGTCCATGTCAGATCCTTCACCATTTCTGCTCCAGGGAATTCAAGGCTCAACCAAGCCACAAGCAAAGTCTTAGCATCCCAGTCATACTTTCTCAGTCACCTGGGCTCCTGGCTCCTTCTTCTGAACAGGAGCCCAGAGCCCTGAGCCCTGAGCCCTGGGCTCTGGGCTCCTGTTCAGAAGAAGCTCCACCACAACAAGTTCTCAGGAAATTCTGGCTCAGTTCTCCATTCTCTCTTCTGTAGCTGCTCTGCCACCAGATGCTGGTCTTAAGAAACTCTGACTGTGCCTCTCTGGCGCTTTTCCTTATATACCCACAGCATTAGCTTCCTGTTTCAGCCAACCTCTTCCTATTACATCAGTAACAGGAGATAGGAGTTCATACCTTCTGTTTCTCCAATAAAGGCTTGATCAGTTACTAAGTGCTAAGTACCTGCTACTTTTGCCAACACAAAGGGATCTTCAAATTCAAATTTACATTACCATTACATAGTGGAGTTGTGAACTGATCCAGCCATTCTAGAGAGCAATTTGGAACTATTCCTAAAGGGTTCTAAAACTGTGCATACCCTTTGATCTAGCAATACTACTATTAGATTTGTAGACCAAAGAGATAATTTTACAGAAGGGAAAAGGACTTATTTGGGCAATGGCTGAACAAGTTGTGTATACAATTGTGATGGAATATTATTGTGCTACAAGAAATGACAAGGAAGATGCTTTCAGAAAAACCTGGGAAGATTTACATGAACTGATACAATAAAGTGAACAAAACCAGGAGACAGTATACAAAGTAATAGCAATATTGTACCATGATCAATTGTGAAGAACTCAGCTATTCTCAATAATACAATGATCCAAGACAATTCTGAAGGACTTATATTGAATAATGCTATCTATCTCCAAAGGAAAAAACTGATAAAGTCTGAATGTGGATCAAAGCATACTTTTTTTAAACTATTTTTCTTGGGATTTTATTTTTTTTGGTCTGTGTTTTCTTTTACAACATGACTAATATGGAAATTTATTTTACATGACCGCACATGTGTGACATATCATATCAAATTGCTTGCCTTCTCAATGAGGGGAGAGTGGAAGGAAGGAAAAAAAGAATTTGGGACTCTAAAAGGTTCAAAGTGAATGTTAAAAATCATTTTACATGTTATTGAAAAAATAAAATATTTTAAAAAAGGAATGGATTTTTGATTATTGGTAGAGTAGGACTTCCTCAAGGAATTTTGTAGGGATACATGTATGATAATTCATTTCTTCAATAGTTCTTTATTATTTTACCTATACAAGGTATATATCAAAGTGCTCATTTCAGTTACAGCAAATCCTCTCACAATTCTTCTCCCTAGACATAAAATATGATAAATTTTTCACTTCCTATTGAAAATTTTCTTATTTATGCTCAATAAAAGACAATGGGGATTTTGTGGGTTAATAAACAGCATGCCAAAAAATTACCAGCACTGGAAGATATATTTGGGGGCAAGAGTCAAACTGACAATGACAGAATGACCTTAGTAAGCAGTATAAATCAGATATTCAAAGTTAAGAGGTCAAAAAAGTAGGCTGGAAAATGATATTTTTATTCAAGAAATCCTTTAGGAGGTGCAATGTTAGAGAGGTTCTGGTAAGGCAAATTCAGCTGAGGATCCAGAGGAAAAAGGATGGAGGAAGAATGGGGAGGAGAGCATTTCTCATCTCCTTTCCTTTCTGATCACACCCACTCTAGTTCAGGCCCTCATTACCTCTCACCTCCTCTCCTTTCTCTCCACTTAGCCTACATCCACTCTAATTCAGACCCTCATTACCTCTCACCTACACCTTGCAGTGGTCTCCTAATTGGTCTCTATGTTTCCAACTTCTTTCCTCTCCAATTTATCTTCCACCCAGCTATCTAACTAAAGTTCCTAAAGCCAAAGACTGACTACATCACTGGTTCTTTTTGCCTCTAAGATAAAATGCAAACTCATCTGTTTGGGATTTAAAACACAGTCTAGCTCTAGCCTATCTTTCCTGCTAAATTGTGCATTACTTCTTCCTCACATACCCACCTACCTCAATGAGCAAAAGTTTGTCCCTAAACCCTAGAATACACTCTGTTATCATCTTTGCCTTTAAAACTCCTTCAAGGCTGAGTTCAAGTTGTGGGAAGTTTCCTTATTCTCCTAATTGTGAGTGCCCTCCTGAAGTTACTTTGCATCTATAGTGCACATCTATTGTATTTAGTTATCTACATATGTGTACCCCATCTAATCTCATCACCTCCAGTAGAATGTGAGATAAATGTGGGAAGTTGAGATTTGGGGGTCTGGTTTTGGTAGTGGTGGTGGTGGTTTGGTTTGGTTTTGCCTTTGTATACTCCAGCCTAGATCAATGCATGGCACATAGTAGAAATGTATTAAATGCTTACTGGATTAAATTGCATTGAATCAGAGATGAACATGGCAGGAATGTTGGAGAAATATTCATAGATGTCCAAGGCTGGTTTGGAGGTTTGGGTAGGCAGATAAAACGTAAACAAAGCTGGTTTACAATAAAGATTAGGATTAGTCAAATACAAAGCTCGTATCCAAGTTTTGCCTCTGATATGGTACCTGTTGTGATCTTGGGCAAGTCTCTCTGGGCTCTAGGCAACTCTCTAAGACTAAGTGGTAGAGAAAGTGCCAATCTGCTTTGGTAGAAGGTGTTTCCTCCCCTGGAAATTCCACACTTGAAAACTCACAGATCTCATCTCCATCCCACTCCTTTTCCCTATGACCTCCAAAGAAAACATGAATACAGATTAGAATGCATTTGGGGGTGGGCAGAATTTGAGAGACTTTTCTTTGGCAATTGATCACTTTTAAGCTAATCCATCTTTATGGACAAAGCATTGACCTCATTGACTTATGGAGTCCGTGGAATTTTATTTATTGCACCATTAGAGATTATTTCCTTTCTGTTTTGTTCATTTGTTTACCTGACTGGCCTCTCTCTCATAGTCTTCCCTTTTGAATTTACTGTAACACCTACCCACTGACTGCATCGTGGAGTGGGCAGAAAAATGGAACTCAGGAGATTGGGATTCTAGAATTTTCTGTACCACGAGCTTAGTTGTATAAATTTGAGGCGAGTCCTTTGTCCTCTCTAGACCTCAGTTTCCTTATCCATATAGTGAGGGAGTTTGTTTACATGATAGCTAAAATCCCCTTCTAGTTCTAAAAATATCAGTGATTCCATAAGTGATCATTAACAGAACCAGACACTGAATTCTATATGCTTTTTGCACTGACTCCCTGAGCTGGGAGAGCTTTCCCAAGAATGCCTGCCCTTGTCTCACTTTGGAATCCTTGAACTCCAAAACCTTAGAAGAAGAGAGTCTAAGATGTGGAATTGGCCTTCTCTGGATCCTCTTAGCCTGGTGGCTTGAAGAAACCACGAGGGCTCTCATTGATGAAAGAACAGCCGGGTGGAGGGGCGGGGGTTGATACTAGACACACCACATTGGCTGTGCTCAGCACTGCTAGATTACAAGTAGGCTTTGGATAAAGTTCAGCTTTTGTTATGGTTATTTGGTTATGGTTTCTTTTGGAATGTGATAAGAATGGTCGTTTTCCTTGTCCCACACTAAAAGTTGCCAGCTAATTGGCTGTTGCATGTTCAGTGAGTTACAGGGATGTAAAGTTACCCATCCTTTGCATACATGGAAATGGGGGTAGAGGATGGAGGTATTAGTAATTGGGCTGTCACATGTGGTGTAATATGTGGTTTGGAAGCCATTATAGGATTAGAGGCAATTTGGAGATTATCATCTCCATGACATCACCTATGGGGGTTGAGCCCACTGGAAGGACTGGGCTTTCTGGGATTCAGCCTCTCTCTTTTGAAATATTTGCAGGATGGGTTTCCTGGCTTATGAACCAAGACAGCCTGACTTCAGTTTGCACATAAGAATATATTTGTAGGATAGTCCAACTCAGACACTAGCCTTTTTTTTCTATAAATTACATTGAGGAATTGGAAATTGTTCTTTTTGATTTCCATCTGTCCCATCACCTATAGAATCAGACTCTCAGAACTGAGAGGGACTGCAGAGGCTGTTTAATTTAGCCCTTCCCTAGAGCTTAAATTCCCCCCTACAAGGAGCCTTCCAACTTGGAAACTCACCATTCTTCCCTTTGTTGTTCGGTTATAGTTGCCAGGGAATTCTTCCTTATATTGAGCAGAAGTCTTCCTCCCTATAATTTGTATCCACTGGTACTGGTTCTGTCTTCTGGGACCAAGGAAGATAAAGCAAATCCTTCTCCTTCACATGACAATTCTGGAGGCAGGATAGTGGACTGGAAAAAACATTGGAGTCGCCATCATGAGATCTTGGACCACATGCTGACCCCACTCCTTAATAGCCTTACATATTTCACATTCCTGTGTGCCAGCTTTATTGGATTTCTTCATCTGTAAAATAAGGGGATTGGATTTCTTCATCTGTAAAATAAGGGGATTGATTTCTATGGTCCCTTCCAGATCAAAAAAGCCCATGACTTTACAATTTGCCTTCTAATGATTGGTCCTGGAGTGCTCTCAGCCACCATGTGACTTTTCAGTAATGAAAGGACTAATGAAAGCCTAGTATGCTCAGAAAATGATGGAGGCTGAATTCCTCCCCTTCCTCTCCCTTCCAATTATCTCTGCCTCCTTCTCAGCTGTGTGCTAGAGTGAATAGAGCTCTGGGATTAGAATCAGGAACACCTGAGTTCAAATTCAGCCTCAAACACTGATTAGTTGTATGGTTCTGGGCAAGTCACTTAAACTCTGTCCTTCACAGTTTCCTCAACTATGAAATGAGGATCAGAAGAGAACCTACCTCATGGTGTCATTGTGAGGACAAGATGAAATAACATTTGTAAAGTGCTCAGCATACAGTAAGTGCTTAAATGTTTTTTACCTATACCCCTCTTGCCCTCCTTATTCAATGCCTCTCCCCACACCTAATCATCTATTGAGTGACCCCATTGTCTTCTCTCTGTCTTTTGTCATTGTGGATGGGTACACAATGAACCAGAAGAGAAAATCATCATAATTTTTTTTAATTTGTAGTCAATAACAGAGCACAAGATGAAGAGAAAGATGATGATTATTCAGGTCAGTGTTTAAAAGCCTATTTGTGGCAGGGTACCACAAGACATCTCACCAAAGAACTGTTGTGGAGGCAAGGAACAGATCCCAGTTTATTCAAAGGTGTTGAGCCTCAGTCAGGCACAAGACACCCTAAGAGACATAGAACCTCATGTCATGATTTGCTTATAGTCCTTTGGGGAATTTTACCAGCTAAGTCTAGAAATGTCATCAGGGATCATTTACTCATATAGAAATTTCTGTATGATAATGAGAATTCTCAAAGCATACAGAAAACAGAAAGACAATATTTTGTGGGTGAATCAAGTCCAGTTTCAATACCATTGAGAGCTTCTAACATTCTAACATTGGGAAAACCCATAAAAGGCCAATGGGTTCATGGGGATTTGGAGCTGGAGATAATTGTCAAGGTTTATTTCTAGAATGGAGTCCTTTAGAAGGTGAGTAGGTGTGGCTGGGTGTGGTACCACTGTGGCAACAAAATCCAGACTACACAGCAGGCTGGCTAAGTCACCTAAGGATGTGTAGTGGTCTAGGTAGGTAGGTGGTGCAATGGGCCTGGAGTCAAGAAGTCTTGAGTTCAAATTCAACCTCAGACATCTACTGGCTTTGTGATCCTGAGCAAGTCACTAAAAAACTTCTCTGAGTTTCAGTTTCTTTATCTGTAAAGTGGGGATAATAATAGCATTTACTTCCCAGGATTGCTATGAGAATATAATGAGATAATATTTGTCAAGCACTTTGTAAACCTTAAGCAATATAGAAATACTAGCTGTTAGCTATTATTACATACAACCCACAGAGTGAAAGCAGTGAAATTTGTATATAAAAAACTAGGTGCTTCTACAGTTACAAAACACATCAGGTTTCTTGAGCAACTTTGTAGATCAGATTTAGAGCTGGAAGTCATCTAGTCCAACCCTCTCCTTTTATAGGTGGGGAAACTGAGGCCCAGAGAGCTTGTGTCCTGCCCAGTGTCACATGGGCAATAAGTAGCAGAGGCAAGACTTGTATCTGGAGCCCTCTGCCTCCAGACCCCAACCCTCCTCTCATTATCCCCTGCTTCATCTCTTTCCACCAGCTTAGCTATAAATCTTCCCTCCTCTATTCCCTTCACATTCAAGGCTCATCTCCAGCTCTGCCACCTCTATGAAACCTTTTATGTGCCCAGTAGCCCATAGTAACATTTACCTTTTCTGATCTCCTGCAGTACTTAACTTTGTACCATTCATTTACCACATAAAACAGTGTCTCATACAATCACTCACCTTTCTAAGAGTGTGTGTATTGTCGCTGTAACTAGACTATAAACTCTTTGAGGGTAGGACACACAGTACATTTCTTTGTATCTCCCAAATGGCTCACTGCCATGTTTTGTACAATATCAGTGCCCAGTAAATATTTGCTAACCAGTTAAACACAAACTCATCAGTGGCAAGGTCTTAAAATACAGCCAGTTCAATAACACTTAAGCAACACTTAGAACAAATGAGTTCTGTTGGGTTGGATGAATGCCCAGAATAGAAACAAGAGGATCCTCGTACATCTAAAACAAGGCAGCTGCAAACAGAATGGGGGAGAGAAACACTTTGAGGACAATCAGAGCCACAACTTCAGAAACCATTGCCAAGCTATCAGGAGGGAGGTGACTGGACCAGGATGCTGAAAACAGTATGAGGATAAGAGGCAGGGTTACGATGATGAGTGATTCTCCAAAATGCAGAATCAAGTTCACATCAGAGAGAGGGCAACACAATCAGCCACTGAAAGCATCTCCAACAACTGGAGGGAAGCAAGCGAGATTCCAAATCTCTAGCAGAAATTTAATAATTAATTAAATTAATTTAATTTAATAATTAATCGCAGAGATGCTATTAAGATTAAGTAGCTATGAAATAACTCCTTTCGGGGTGGCTACGTGGCGCAGTGAGTAGAGTGCTGGCCCTGGAGTCAGAAGGACCTGAGTTCAGATCCAGCCTCAGACATTTAACCCACACAAACAAAAAACCTAGCCAAGTGACCTTGGGCAGGTTACTTGACCCCAATTGCCCTCCAAAAAGCAAAAAAAAGAAATAACTCTTTTCTCATTCCACATGGCCTTTATATCAATATCTCATTCTCTCCTTAAGAACTGGGACCCTTGAGTGCACTGATCTTGGGAGTTTCAAAGGGAAGTTTAGGGGTCCCAGGAATCAGCTGAGAGAGGATGGGATCAATCCAAAGCACAATACAGCTTCATATGGTTTCAACTCAGGGCTGTGTACCCCATAGGGCACAAAAGTTTGCAGACAGATGCTCCAGTGTTATCAGTTCCTGAATTTTCTTGCAAACAACATTTCATGTGGTTCTCCAAAAGGATGCACTTCTTTAACACCCTGATGCAGCAGAAAGACTTTCATCGGGTTTACATTAAGATGGCCACAGCAAACGTTCATTGGATATGATGTGAGAATCTAAACTTTGGTAGGATGTAAGAATGTGGGTGTGGCCTTTCTGCTGCTTCTGAGGTCTCTAAATCACTTGGGCATGGCTCTCATCTGTGCTGCTTCACAGAAATGTATCAAGACTGAGATATCACTTTTCTAGGATCTATCAGATCCTGATTGAGCATCACTGTGAAGTTTCAGGCCACGTCGTGGTTACGTTTGCCTTAGATCTAATTACGGCCATAAAAATGGTTTGCATTAGAAGCTTTCTGAATTCAGGATTTGATAATTAGATGGGGTATAAACCATCAAAGGAATGTGAATCATATTCACTACAAGATCGCTATAGCCCAGGGGACATCATTCACATTTAAAATTAGGAAAGTACAGCATTTCTTTATATCCTTGGCCCCTGGAACAACATTTATTGCTACAGAGCAGAATTCAGCATAAAGCAGGCCTGCCTGGGAGTCAGTGTGGTGCCATGGAAAAGACACTGGGTTTAAAGTCTAAAGATCTGTGTTCAAGTCTTAGACCTCTCTTATTAGCTGTGTTCTTGTGAGTTAGTAACTTAGCCTTTCAGAGGCTCAGTGGCTTTTCATCTATAAAATGAATAGAGAAATCTTAATACTAACCACCTGGCAGGTTTTTACAAGGCTTGAATAAGATAATGGATTAAAATAGGTTGTAAGCATAGAACACTCCATAAACGTGGCTAGGTTGTACAGTGGATAGAGTGCAGGGCCTGGAGTTAGTAGGACCTGAGTTTAAATACAGCCTCAGGTATTTACTAGTCATGTAGCCCTGGACAAGTCACATAACCCTGTTTGTCTCAGTTTCCTCATCCAGAAAATGAGCTGATGAAGGAAATGGCAAATCACTCCAGTATCTTTACCAAGAAAACCCCAAATGGGGTCACAAACAGACATGACTGAAACAACTCAATGACAACAATACCACAAATAGTATGACTGAATCCACATCCAAAGGGCATTATTGATCCAGCATTCCCAAAAGGATTATGTTATGAGGTGGCCGGTATGGAGTGATAGTGCTATTTGTCCTTCCAAGACACTCCTATGCCTACTCTTTGAAAGTCACTATAACTGGCATCCTGGGGGTGTGGTTGACAGAGCACCGGCCCTGGCTGGAAACAGGAAGACCTGAGTTCAAACCCAAACTCAGGGCCTCATTAGCTGTGTGACCTTGGGCAAGTCATAGTTAGCTTTCATTTGCTTCATCTATAAAATGGGAATAATGAGAACCAAATGAAATAATTGTCAAGTCAGCCTGACACGTAGTATGTCCTATATAAATGCTGGTTACTAGTAGTAAGGATGTTAGTGTCTTTTTTTTTTCATAATCTACTGGACAAAGTACTTCACTAACTAAGAACACCCCTGTTCTGATCCCCACAAAGCTACTAATCTGTCAGTCCACGGCCCAGCCAGGGAAGGTTGTCCATACTGAGTCAAAGTGATTATCTGCCGTGGTTTAAAATTTACAAGCGTCTCCTTGTGGTACATTGAAAAGGGTGTAGAGGGGGCAGCTAGGTGGTGCAGTGAAGAGAGCACTGGCCCTCAAGTCAGAAGAACCTGAGTTCAAATCCGGCCTCAGACACTTAACACTTTCTAGCCATGTAACCTTGGGCAAATCACTTAACCCCAATTACCCTGCCTTCCCCCTCCAAAAAGAAAAATAAAAAAAGAAAAGGGTGTTGGACTGGTAGCCAGAGGACCTGCCAGCTCTGCTCCCAACCACTTGTGTGACTTGGGACCGGTGGCTTCATTTCTCTGGGCCTCAGCTTCCTCCATTTAAAATTAGGGGTTTGGTCTAGATGACACTGAAGGTCCCTCTCTCTCCAAATCTGGGGTTCTATGACTTCTTTGGTTCCCACAGTAATCCTGAGGTGTGGGTGCTGATTAGGAAACTGAGGTTCATAAAGGTGAGGACACACAGGTATCCACTAAGGCAAGACTGAAACTCAGGTCTTCCTGAATCCAAGTCTAAACTAGTGTTTGGCTAAATTAGAGTCAGACCTGAGCTTTAAGTGAGTCATTAGGTCTAGACTGAGAATCGTGACAATGAACAGAAATATAGTTAGCATTTCTATAGTGCTTTTAGGTTTATAAAATACTTTACAAATATTACCTCCATCTTTCCTCCCACAGCCTTGGGAGGTGGGGACTATTATCACCCCCAGTTTGTTGATGCAAATAGATGTTAAATGACTTGCCTAGGGTCAAACAGCTAGTAAGTGCATGAGTAGAGATTTGAATGAAGGCATTCCTGACTTGAGGTCCAGAAGTCTCTGTCCACTGTACATTTAAACTACTGAGAATTGAGATTGTTCTAGTATTTAAGCAGCATTAAGATTATCCCCTGACGGGGCGGCTAGGTGGCGCAGTGAGTAGAGCGTCGGCCCTGGAGTCAGAAGGACCTGAGTTCGGATCCGACCTCAGACACTTAACGCACACACAAACAAAAACCTGGCCATGTGGCCTTGGGCAAGTTACTTAACCCCAATTGCCCTCCAAAAAGCAAAAAAAAAAAAAAAAAAAAAAAAGATTATCCCCTGACAGGCCTTCCACTGGGATCAAGATTCTTCTTGATCCCAATGGAGGCAACATATTTACCAACAGCTGCCAGATTTTCCTAGACTTTGTTCATATGAGACATCAGGATGGGGGTAGGAGGTGAGAAGTGGGGTTTAGGGCATGGAATTCATGTGTCTTCTGCACAATGAGGAAACTTTCCTTAGTCTTGCTTCCCCAAAGACCCTGAAAGTTCTTCATCCCTGTAGGCTGACAGGAGACCTGAGTTCAAATCTCTGTTTTGAAAATTTAGCAGCTGTGTGACTTTGGGTAAGTCACTTTTCCTCTCTGGGCTTCAGTTTCTTCATCTGGAAAAATAGGATAATACCTATACCATGTGTCTCAGAGGGTGGTTTTGAGGAAAACATTTTGTGAATCTTAAGGTTCTTTAGAAATGTGAGTTATTGGCCAGAATCCTACACTATGTATGTATTTGTGTTGTCCTTTTTGGCAGCAGAATAGGCCCTAACTCAAACAATGAAGGCATTAAAAATTTGAAGGGGAAGGAAGTCATCTCAGCTCAGTAGGAGGAGGAGAAGAGTTTGCTGTTTTATCTAATGACTCCTGCTAGATGGGCGCCAGGCTAGATGGCTAAAGGTGCGTAACTGCTCTCATAGAACTGTTCGTTTTAAAGATTTACCATAGATTCAGCTCTGGTTGGGAAAACATCTCCATGTAGTCAAGTTGTGTCTATGTTCCCAATTTATTTTGGGCTCTCTCAAAAAAAATATCAGTGTTAAGTGCCCAAGAAACCTGGGGACTCTCTCTATAGGAAGCCCTCCACATTTACAGATTTATAATTTACAGTTTGAGGAGCCATCCCAGTCCTTTCCCCAATAAACGTCTTGCCGTCAACTTAGTCCCTAAAAGTGAGGTGGATTGCAGTGGATGGCATATAGTTGAAATAATGATTCTATATATTTTATTTCCTATCAGACTCAAGATGGGAAGGTTGGCAAGAAGAATATTGTGAGTGGCCCAGAGTAGGTAAGAAGTATGTAAAGGATTCCCTGTTCAAGAATATACTTTCTTTTACATTTGGTCAATTAAATCATTCATTTGAGTGAAGGAAGTCCTTTTATTAATACAAATTCTCTCTGGGAGGATGAATATCATTCACATCTTAGCGTGAATAATTTTAACTTAAGGAGATCGGGTCCTCATATCATTGGTCAATAAATACTGATCATTATTTTGGGGGCACTAAGATCCTTAAAAGCAAATGAGTAAAAGTGATCCCAAATGGTTTGAAGGACAATATATTTATGTTCTTGGCCTTTGTAAGAAACTTTACTAGATATTTTCCCTAAATACTTTGGCATTTTATGAAAAGAACAGATATCACTTAATTAGTTTTTATCTTATAGTCCTGCAGTAGAATTATATGTATATATAGGTGTATATTATATATATATATATGTTTGGATATGTATTTATATATGTATGTATATACACATTTGTATGTGTATTTATATAATCATATATATTTATATATATGCACACACAATCACATATATCTATTTGAATGTGTTTATATGTGTATATTTATATATACATATACTTATGTGTATGCATATTTACATATATGTGGGAAAGATGCCCTCATTTGCCTTCTCAAACAATAAAATCTTTAAAAGGTAGCACTTAGCTCTAACTAGAAATTTGAATAGCTTTATAAAGATAATTAAAATTAAAAAGCTTTTTAATTATAAATTAAATTTTAACTACAAATCTGTGATATGATCACAAGGCCACTTTAGGGTTTGGGGCTTTGTTGTGTTTTTTTTTTCCCAGTTTGCTAATCGTTTTGCTTATACTGTAGCCATAGCAATTCAAAGCATTTTCATTAAGTACCTACTATGTGCTTAGGACTAGGGGAGACAGAAAGATGAAAAAAGATACGATCCATGACTTCATCTAGCAGGGAAATACAATATAGAACCTAGCATCAAAAATATAATAATAAATCACGATAAGTGCATAAGAGAGATACAAAGTATTTGGGGAAGTGTGAAAAGTCAGGAGAGGGAAATGAAAATCATGGCAAAGATAATGACTGCCATTGATAAAACAGTACAATTCACTGTGTACTTGGGCTGAGTTATCACATTTGAACCTCACAACCCTGTAAGGTTGAAGATATTATTATTCTCTCTTTTACAAATGAGGAAACTGAGGCTAATAGAGCATTTGGCCATGTTCCATAGAGCTATTAAGTCTCCGAGGCAGGATTTGAGCCCAGGCCTTCCTGCTTCCAAGTGCAACAATACTGAGTTGAATCCTGAAGGATAGCTAACGTTCCAACCAGCAAAGACTGGGGATAGAATATTTTAAAAATCCATAGTCCAAGTGTTTATGACCATTTCCAGCCTCATGCTCCAGTGACCTTTCTTTGTAACGGAACATAACATTGTCTACTCTCAGAATGGAACAATGAGGAACTGTTCCTGTGGGTTTGGGAGGGAGGGTGTGCTTGGGATAATAGAGGCACTATTCAGAAAGCTGCTCCTTCCATCCACAAATGAATGATCCCAAGATCCACAAGAAAGAGCACTGAGCCTCTAGCACTTACCAGCTGTAATACTGAACACATTACACAGCCAAATCAGGCCCCCCAAAGTAATACGCTTTCACCTCACCACAAGCCACGTTGAACTTCAGCGAGAGGAAGTATGTATTAAGAGAGCAGGTTAAAAATCGACATTATCCTAGACTTTCATGAAATCAAAATTATAGGCCTGATGCTGTTATTATAATGTATTTATGACGGGAGCAGCTTTCATAGTTAACGGATTTGGCCCATCTTGAGACCTGTTTTAAAATGTACCACCTTGGCCACCTTTTCATTTTCATATGAAAAACAGGAAAGCAAAAACTAATTTACTCAGAGAGACATAGCGCCTGTTTGCCCGTTTATCTCTTACAGACCACCCCTCAGTCCAATGTTGACAGTACATGATATTCCATTAATCTGCCTAATGAAAATTTAACCAGTGTTATAAACAAATAATTGGCTATTATCCTCTCAAAGATCCCGAATAAATTACTTCTGCTTATTTCTCCCCCACCCTCTCTTTCTCAGCTCAAAAGCTGGCCCTTTCTGATTGATGTCACAGGGAGATGAAGGGGGGAAAAATTCCCCACCCCACCCCCAGTTCTGGCTGTCACTGCTGTTGCTGCCACTGCCCGGGAAGCCTTCACTTCCGATGGGTCTCCCTTAAACCTTTGCTTGGCTTTAATGAGAGGCTTGACTGCTAGGGGAGCTCTCAGAACCTGTCAGTCAATAGCTGGGAGTTTGACATCCTGAAGGGGCTGTGGGATACCTCCTGTAACCCCACATCTCTTCCTCTCTCCCTTCTCCCCTACTACTTCATTTCTCCCAAGCTTCTGAAGTCTTTTCCCAAGGAATAACACACTTTAAAGCTAGAAAAGGATTTAGGAATCATCTTGGCTGGCCCCTTCATTTTACAGAGGTGGAAACTGAGGCTCAGAAGGTTTGAGTACAATGTCTTACTCACAGTAGGCATTTGATAAGCCGTTGTTGAATTGAATTTGCAGAATCAAGTGCCTTGTTACAAGGTCACAGCTAGGAAAGGCAGATTCAAGACTAGAACCCAGGTTTCCCAAGATCTTTCCCCTATAGCCCACGTGTTATTTCACTTGATGATCATATATAAACTTTTCATATATGGTCAGGTTCTATTTAGGATAACAAGTGTATTTACTATAAAATATACATAACATGATCTGGAATGCATTTTGAGATCTTCTAGCCCAATTCTTTAATTTTACCAGTGAGGAAACTGATATCTGATTTGTCCAAAGCTCTTTGGCAACAAATCAAAGATCAGAACCAAGCTCCCCTGCTTTCTGGTTCAGTGGCCTTTCCATTATCTACTTTCACTCTCAGAACTATGTGAACCTGACCTAATGAAAAAATAGCATGGCATTTGGGCTTAAAAGACCTGGGCTCAAATCTCATCTCCCCCACTTGCTACCCTGCATAAGTTGCTTTTCTTCCATATCCTTATCTATGAAATAAATTTGTTGAAAGAAATGATCCCTAAATTCCCTTCTAATTGAAACATCCTACAATCCTATAGTGTATATAGGAAATTAAAAATATCTGTTTCAATCAATTAATGATCTACAGTGAATTACCATTAAAATGAGGACAATATTAATGATATTCACATACTTCACAGATTATTCAAAGTAAGAATGCATGAAAACTGTGAATCTCCATAAAGAAGGCACTATCTAAATCCAAGGTGTGAAATTACAGTATAAATTGTGAAACTTGCAGTGTTCCCCAATTTTGGACTCTTCTTCTAGAACCATTAAATTTTCTAATTTTCTAATAGTCCACTCAATTTGTGTGGTATCTCTTCTAAACTTGTCCCTTAAATAGTTCATAAATATATCCATTGCATATTATAAAATTGGCCCTAAAAACATAATAATAAAAAATAAAATAAAATTAGCCCTAAAGAGTTGGCATCAGAGAGGACTCTAAGGAGTATTAAGCACCTATTCCAGGATTTCCTGATAACCCAAATAAACATGAGTTCTAGAACCAAGAGAATGTTGTCTACAATAACAGCAATATTGCTTTACAAATAATTTTGAGCAAAAATGTCAGTTTGATTAATATAAATTCCCAAATTAATTACAGAGGATATATGAAGGAAGATGCTATCCAGAGAAAGAACTGATAAATAGAAGGGTGAATAGAATGATTGACACCTCTACTGTATTGGACAGAATATTCCCCACTCCACTCCTAGGGTCCCTCACCTTTCTACAAAGAAGGGGCCGATCATCAGCCTAAATTTTCTAGAACAATGTTTGGTCATTGAAATAAACCTGAGTTCAACTGTTGTTTGATGCTATTTTCATTTTTTACATCATTATAGTCATGAACACATCGTTTTCTTTGTGACATTACTTCACTCTGTTCATAAAAGTCTTCCCATGTTTCTCTGAGTTCCTCATAATCATCTGTATGATGTCAATAGATTTTTTGATACCTTCAGAGATGATTCAGAATTCAGCCCAGAACTTAACAATGAAAAGAACTCCTTGATAATTTTCCCCTTGAGAAATCTCTATTGTTTGCCTGAAATGCTGCAAGTAAAATTTGTCATATGAGGTATTAGTGTGATTGATATTAAGTTCAACAAATAATATTCTAATGAATTAATTTATCTGATTTGGGGGTGGCTAGGTGGTGTAGTGAATAGAGCACCAGCCTTGGAGTCAGGAGAACCTGAGTTCAAATTCAGCCTCAGACACTTGACACATTTAGAAATATTTTGGTTGGTCCAAGCTCAAGAGGAAAGATAAGAATTTCTTTGGGCAAGTCACTTAACCCCAATTGCCTTCCAAAAAGCAAAAAAAGAAAAATTATCTTATTTTAAACTTTTCTTGAATAATCATCATAATTTACAGTTTAAACAGGGCTTTCACTGCATATCATTTTAAGGTTACAAAATACTTTATACACATCATCTCACAACTCTATGAGGTAGGTATATGGAAAAGTTCTTTTTATATTTTAAGTTTCTTTTTTTTAAAAAAGGTTTTTATTTTTAAAGTAAATTTTATTTTTTATCATTATATCACCTATATTTCCAATATGCTTCTTTCTTCTTTTGGAGAGTAATCCTTTATAACAAAGGGAAAAAACAGTTCATCAAAAATTAATCAATATACCAAATGTTCATTTTATATATAGTATTTCATACCCATAGTGTCCCCTTGCACTGAAGAGAAAGTGGAACAGATAAGGTAACTACAAGTGTTATTATCCCTATTTTACATGTAATAGAGATAAGTTTATTGGTACATATGTTTTTGCTCCCAAAGGGATTTCAGTCTCATGCTAACAGACATGCATATTCCCATAGTGCTTCCAATCTGCCTCATGACTGGGTTCTGTGACAAAGTAGATTGGCCACTGAATCAGGAGGAATGACCCATGTAGGTCTTAAAAAGTGACTTGGTCCCCTGTTGCTCTCTTTCGTCCCAACTCATAAGACTTTGTATATTCTGCAAACCTTTCTCTTGGTCTTCCAATGGGCTGAGGTGGAGCTCATCTCCACTTTGATGGCCATGCAAGCTGCTTATTCATGTGCAATGAGCACATGTGCTGCCTTGGTGAACCTAAGTTGTCCTGTGGACTTCTAGCTGCCTCTTCTGTTTTGAGTTTCTTTGTGATCAAGTGTGATCAAGTAGCAATCCAGAGACGGACATTTCCAGCTTTGTAGGCAAACTTGAGTTTGAGAGATTGTGTTTCTAGGCCCATCAGTTATAGTTGAGTGGATGCAAGAGTATTTCTCTGCAACTATCCTCTTTTCAGAGAAGATGACCACTAATGGAAATCCTAAATCCCCTACATTCTAGCTTTCAACCTCTTCATTCAACTAAAACTAGTCTCTCCAAAGTTGCCAATGATCAGTTGATTAACAAATCTAATGCCTCTTCTCAGTCCTTATCTTGTGAGATACTTGACCTCTTTGCATTGTTGACATTGTAGATGACCTTCTCCTAGATGCTCCTTCCTCTCTTGGTCTTTGTTGCTTGGTCTTGGTCTTGGTCTTGATGAGAATCTGTCTGATCATTACTTCTCAGCTTCCTTTGCTGGATCTTCACCCCATGACAAAACCACTCACTGTATCCTAAAGTTCTACCCTGAGCCCCCTTCTCTTTTCTCTCTATAATTTCTCATTTAGTGATCTTATCAGTTTCCATCATTTCCTTTGTCATATCTATACAGACAATTCCTGGATCTATATGTCTATATTTAGCTCTAATCTCTCTCTCTCTCTCTCTCTCTCTCTCTCTCTCTCTCTCTCTCTCTCTCTCTCTCTCTCTCTCTCTCCCCTCCTTCTCACTATCGCTCTCTCTCTCCCTATATCCTTCCCTCCCTCTCCTTCTCAGTCTCTCCCTCTCTCCCTCCCTCCCTTCATCTCTCCCCTTCTGTCTCTGTCTCCTCTCCCTCCTTGTTTCCCTCCCCCCGTCTCTGTCTCTTTCTGTCTCTGTCTCTCTGAAGCTCCAGGCCCCCATTAACAATTGCATATTGAACATTATAAGGTGGATGTCCTGGAAACATCTCAAACTCAGCAAACCTGAAACATGTCATGTTCTTCCCTCCTCCCCCAACTTTCCCTCTCCCAAATCTCCCTACTACTTCCAAGGCTACTATCATCATCACAGGTAAGGCTACTATCATCATCCCAGGTTCCCAGCCTTGGTGTTATTGACTCACAGAATCACTGGATTTGAGAGGTGGAAGGAAATTCAGTAGACATCTATTCCAAATTTTATTACAAAGGAATTCCTACAATAACATATTTAGTGTTCAATAAACTATTAGTAGTGATCAGTCAGCCTCTATTTGAAGGCCTCCTAGTGGGGAGAAACCATCATCCTTTGAGACAGGCAATTCCAGATATTCCTCCTTCTCCATCACAGTTCATACCCAATCACTTGCCATATCTTGTCATTTTGTTCCCACAACATGGTTCACATATATTGCCTCCTCTCCACTCATATAGGCACCACCTTAGTTCAGGTGTTCATCAGCTTTGGCCTGGACTATTACCACAGGCTTTTAATTGGACTCCAGGCTCACATAGCTAGTAAGGTGTAGAGTCAGACAGCTAGGTAATATACTAGATAGAGTTTCAGGCTTAGGGTCAGGAAGACCTGAGTTTAAACATTGCCTCAGGAGCTAGTTGTCTGATCCTAGGCAAGTCATTTAACTTCTTCACTGTGCCTCAGTTTCCTTACCTGTGAGATACGGATACTAATAGCATTTACCTCCCAGGGCTATGGTGAGGATCAAATGAGATAATAGATGGAAAGTACTTTGTGAACCTGAAAGCCCTACATCAATGCTAGTTAATTTCCATCACACCATAAGTCTAGGAACAAAGTAAAAGTGAAAGTAGAACTTAATGGACAACTAACGGGTACTTTCCTATGCCTTAGAAGAGTATACATTTGCCCAATTAAATTTAATTAAATATTTATTAAGTACAGTAATAGAATCAATATTGCCAGTCCTCATGGAAAGGATGTGCGAAGTGATTGCCCCATGGCTATATTCATCAGCCTTATGATTTCCCAGACCTTCCTCAGCAATAAGCATTGCTGGGAGCAAAGATAAAGGAGAGAGTACTAATCCTCTTGGAACTTAGAGTCTATTGAGAACTGCACATTCATAACTATACTTCAAGGTAGGGTATGCTAAATAGTCCAATATTCCTGGATTCCAATGGAGCAGTGACCTAATGGATATGGGATATTCCTTCTAATTATGCAAATCAAAAGCCTTCCATTCCTGCCCATTCTGAGCAACTATGGCAGTTCAGAGGTAGGAGAAAGTTAAGAAGGTGGTTGATTATGTGCATGTGGGGAGAGGTTGAGATAGGAAGGATTAGGGAATGAATTCATTGGGAAGTGCCATTTTAACTAGGTCATGAAGAAAGAATAAAAATTTGACAGAGATCCCAGTGAAAAGTATTCCAGATATAAAAAAAAAATTAAAGAGGCCAGGAAATTTGGGGCATGTCTAGAGAACTATGAGTAGCCCAGATGACTTTCCTGAGCCTGGTCTGGCCTGAATTTACCCCAGGAAAAACTAAGGGTTTGGTGGGGTTCTGTAAATCCCACCACTTCAGTGACTGGCTGCAAGTCCCATCTTGGAAAGCATGGACTGATTTCTTTCATTCTGTAATCATGCTTCTCTGATTGGTACGAGTTCACCGTATCTAGCTGGCCCAACTATGCTACACCTGACTGATCTTTGTGTCATGGCCCCCTACCACCAAAGCCTGCTATCACTCCACCCTTAGCCTACAAGTCAGACCTACAGCAACTAGAGTTCACCATATCAAGGAGGGGACAGACAAAACATGATGCCCTTTGGCTATCTTCCTTCCATGCTGCCATAGTTTGTTTTTCCCTATCCCCTACCTCTTGCTCTAGGAATGGTAATCAAATCAACATTCCCATTCCTCATGGAAAGGATGTATGATCTGACTGATCTATGGCTATATTCACCAATCTTTTGACTGCCTAGACTAGAAAGCCCTTCCCCAGTTATTACTTTCCTATAGGAGTTGTCTTCCCATGTTAGAACATAAGCCCTTTGAGGACAGGAACTGTCTCACCTTATTATATTTGTATTCTCAGTATTTAACACAGGATCTGGTACACACTATCTTAGCTTACTATTTTTGTATCCTCAGTACTTAACACAGTGTCTGGTACATAGCAAGTGCTTGATAAAAACTTTTTCATGCATTCATTTATTACTACAATTAAACACTGGAGGGAACCCATGCATGGCATGGAAGATTGGGAAAGATCAAAAGTTGGTTTAGAAGCCTCCAATCTTACAAGCTATAGCTTTTAAAAGCTTGCAGAGGAAGTTAATGAGAGAAAAGAAATATTTTGGTTGGTCCAAGCTCAAGAGGAAAGATAAGAATTTCACAGGTGACTTTTTTTTAAGAATAAAAGCTAAGCATTTTATTTAAAGCACAATTGAAGGCAATAATTGAACTTTCAACAACCCCCCAAAAATTTCATCTGCATAAAGGTTATTTTTAAAGGAAGAAGACTTCACTTTAAAAGAGTACTATTTCACAGAATTATGAGCAAAGGAAAAATCTGAACTCCTTAGAGAAACTTGAATGTTAAAAGTCTGGAGATTTAAGCTACTGGCCTCAGAATCAAACTTTAATCTGCATACCAATAACTTCAATGCCATCTGTCCTTATTGGAGAGGTAATCAACAAAGCAACAAACAAAAATCCAAGAAACATTTATTCAATGCCTACTGTGTATGTAAGGCACAGTGCTAGGTGTGGGGGATAGAAAGATGAAGAAAAGATAGTTTAAATATCTGTTTACTCCTCTATAAACTCCACTCCGTACTCCCTGGACTTTCTCCACTACATCCCCCACAAGGGTGCCTTCTCTTGTCCTCCCAGTCAGGTGAGGAAACTCATTCTACCAATACAAGTTGGTTCCTTCTCTACAACTTACACTCTGAGATAGTAATCTAGATTCTCTGAAAGGATAAATGATTTCTACAGGGTCACATCGTCCAGTAGCTACCAGAATCAGTCCTTGAATCAAACCTGGATATGAATACTGGTCTTCCTGCCATGCTACTACTGATTAAAGTGAAAATTCTTTATAGCAATGATTATCATTTTTTATTGAAAGGAAGTAATAAGGCCAAAAAGGCAGGTTAGAGACATTATAAATGTCAGGCTAAGGAGTTTCATGAGCTGCATAAAGAATGGATTGGAGATATGAAAGATCAGAGGCAGGGAGACCAGTGAAAAAGCCATTCTAACAGTCTAGATGAGAGGGGATGAATGAATTAAGATATTAATATGGCAGCAGAGTGAAGGGAGGGATGGAAATAGTGGAGAGAGATGTTATAAGGGAGAATCAATGGGACTTGGCATCTTGTGGAGAGACAGAGACAGAAAGACCGACAGAGACAAAGAGAAGCAAAAACAGAGACATGGGAGAGGGGGGAGACAGAGAGAGAGAAAGCAAGAAGTAGATACAGAAAGAGAAACAGATGCAGAGAGAGAAAGAGAGGAGAGAGTGAAGAAGGGGAAAGAAACAGAGATATAAAAAGTAGAGATGGAGGGGGAGAGAAACAGATGCAGAGAGAGAAAGGAGAGACACAATGACAGAGACAGAAAAGTGGGGGAGGAAGGGGGAGAAAATCAATATTAACTGAGGTCACTCAGCCTCTGGTATCCTCAGCAGCTAGGGGTAAACTGGGACAGGTTAAGGGGAATGTAAAGACGGTCCTCTAACTTTGGGCCCAAGTTTTGGGTGCTGTCATGTGGAGGCAGAAATAGCCAGTTGGCAGTTTGAGATGTGATAGTGGAGCTTAGAAAAGAGCCTGAAGATAGAGATATGTATTTAGGAGGCATTTGTTAAAGGTAATAACTGTACACATGGGGAGTGAACGAGAGCAACAAAGAAGAGGGTGTAAAGGGAGAAGAATGGACATAGGGCAGAATCTTGGGAGATAGAAAACAAATGATCCACAAAAAAGAGACCAAGGAAATAGAAAGATAAACCAGAAAGGGCAGTTTTCACCGAAGCCAAGGAAGGAGGGAGTATCCTGGAGAGTGGGGTCGAACCTCCAAAAAAGATGGGAGAGAACGAGAATTCAGAAAAGGCTGGTATACTGAACTACAAAGACATGATGGTGACTTGTGAGACAATGAATTTAGCTACCAAACAGAACCGTTAACTGGGAACTAGGGAACCAAATTCCACCCTCTTCTCCAGGTGTATGCTGATAAATATTTAACGATTAGTTTTCAAAAAAAAAGACACTTGACACACTTTTAAGTTTAATCTGACTTAACATTTTCTCCATCACTTTCTGAAATCCAGACAATCAAAACAATAAATCAACCTTTGATTTGTAGTTTGCCAATTTCTAAGGTGTAAAGCTCACACTGAAAATTTAACAATCACCTCTCCAAAAAGCCAATCTGAGTCAACTCTAGTTCCCTCACCCCACCCCCAATCCATGAACTCATAATCACCTGGAAGATCAGCTGGTAAGTATGGAAAGGATGCAATCTTTTAGTTGTTTGGGGGTGCAGGGTCTGGAGTGAGGAAGAACTGAGTTCAAAATCAGCCTCAGATACTCATTAGCTGTGTGACCCTGGGCAAGTCACGTAACTTCTCTTTGCTTCACTTTCCTCAATTATAAAATAAGAATAATAACAGCATCTACCTCCCAAGGTTTCTGTGAGGATTAAATGAGATATTTGTAAAACATGCAGCACAGTGTCTGACATGTAGTAAGTAGGGCTTATTCCCTTCCTCCTTTCACTTTACCACTGAGTGCCCAGAGGTCTGACACAAGGGTCCAAAACTTACCAGTTTATCTCCTGGCCATTATGCTGGGATAAATGATATATTTTCTCTTTCAGCATCACCAATTGTAGGCAACCAAATAGCTTATAGCAAAAACTACTTAATTCTAGGGACCTGGTGCCTTTAGATCAAATGTTCTTAACCTAGGGTCACAGATAGAATTTAGTGAGTCCACAAACTTTGATGGGAAAAAAAGTAATCATATCTTTACTTTCACTAAGGTGGAATTGAAATTTAGAATTTTTTCAATTATTTAAAAATATTATTCTGAGAAGGGATCCATAAGCTTCATCACACAGTCAAAAGTATTTACTACACACACACACACACACACACACACACACACACACACACAAAGGGTTAAGAACTCCTTACTTAATCTCAGAGATATGATTCTCTATGGTCTATAGACCTCTGATAGGAACAAAATTCCTCTTGTCCCCTTACTCTGGAACAGTAATAGGTTTTCCTCTCAAAGGCCACAGAGCTCTCCCTGGAGTCTGGGTGTCTGCCTCCCTTAATGCATCTTCCTAGTCACCTAAGGGCATAAAATCCCACTCATATGGAGTTGAGGTCCCTCCGATTTGGAGGATGTTTGTAGACCATACCCTGCCCTGTTGACAAGATAATTTTCATAAAGAGACAAGGTGGGATTTTGTATATTTTTGTTGTGTATCCTTGCTGAGTTGGGGCAAAATAAACCCTTTTTTTTAACTGTTCAATGATTTATAAGTATGTCATTTTGTCCAAAAATTGAACTTTGTCAATGACATACAAACAAGTATGTCATTTTGTTCAAAAGTTGAACTTTGTCAGGGAACTGGCATTGGGTCCATAGGATTCTCCAGAAATTTATGTCTATAATGTGAGAAAGTCTTTTTCTTTCCTTACATAAATTAATAATTATAATGTTTCTAATTGCAATGTCACCCAAAGCAATACCAATTTGCCCAATAAATTGGATGTGGCATTTTTTTTTTACTAAATGCAGTTTTTTATTTGTTTGTATTTCTACTTTTCTTCTCCTGCAAAATGATTATTTGGAATGGTTGGGGCAGGTCTCTGAGAGATGTAATCTTTCTTCCACACAAGTGATGCATATGCTGAAAAAAAGAAAGCATCAGTGTGGTGGTAACTGAATGGTGAAGGTATTTATGAGACTCCTCTCCCCCAGGTCATGTGTTTCCTTTGAACAAAGTGCCTTTAATAGACCAGTGACCTTGCTTCCAACAGTTTAGCATATGGCTTCCTCTTCCATAAGTCAGTTACACAACTTGCCATGCAGAATAGCACTCCTAGGAATGCACTCATTGGAGTTAACTCCCCTTTTCTCTTGGCAACAAAATGCCAAACATGCATCAGGGGGCATGCAATGATTACCCAGAAACCGCATGTCCTATCATATGTCACCCCTCATAATTTATTTTTATGAGGGTAGTAAGTAGTATCAGCATTTTATAAGCACGTATTTATACTTGTTAATTTAATTTATGCAAATGCCTCATTTATGTAAATCATCTACAGATGCACCATCGGGATATCTTTAGCAAAATAACATGATTGTGATATTTAGGGACCTGACATATATAATCAGAGAATGCGAATTATTTTTATGGCATGTTTTATATGCCACCAAGTTCATAAAATGTTGACAGTCTGGTTTTATTGAAAACTGTTGTCTTTTGGTCGGTAGATATGGTCTTCTCTCTCTTTGTCCATTTTCATTACTTTTCATATTCTTTCCTATTGCAGCCAGCTCCCTCTGCTCAGGTCAGTTTGCTGCTGGAGACCAGGAGACCAAGGACTCTGGTTGCAGTTGCAATGAGAAAACTAAACCTCCCTTTTGAGTTCCCTTTAGAAGGATGAGGTTACAGTATGTAAACAGAATACTGTATTTCCTAGCGATCTGAGGGCTTTGGACTTGATCCTTCTTTGATAGTACTGTCTTCATTACCAATTCATGACAATGCCAGTCAGTCTTCATGAATAATAAGGTCTTCCACCCCCAAATCTAGAATATCTGTTCCAAGTTTGTGGCATATTACCCAAAGAGGAGGCTGAATTTAGGTCTCTTTTGGGTAAGGGATGTTGAGCATCAATCACATTCTTGCTCAAGTACACAAGAAGTTTATTTAATAGGGAATAGGAACAGAAGGGAAAAGGAAGGTAGTGGAGAAAGGTCACATGGGACCATGCTGACTAACTGGGATACTGGTATTAGGGGTTGGCTAAACTATCCTTTCTGATATGTATATTTATGATAAAGACATTACATTCATTCATGGAAATGGTGAAGCCAGAAGATCTGAGAGGTAATTACATGTGTCATATCTGAACCTAAGAAAGGCTTTTGAGTCTCTCTTGAAAAATATAAACAGACTGAGAAAGTTTTGTCTTGATTATGCCTTTGCAGGGTTGAATTCAAGATGGATCAAATTCAATTCAAAATGGTCCTTTAGAATACAGGTATATAAGATAAGTGAGGTTATAAAAAGCCTGGTTTTAGTTGAGATTTGACCCATCACTTGGATTATAAAATGGTGCACATAGTCATTATTTGTCATGATAACTGGCTCTCATGGCAGGAAGAACTAAAATTCAAAATGATCTTTATGAATTAAAGAAATGTTCATGGAATAAAGTTCAAGATAGGCTGAAGCAAAACAATACACTATCAGGACTGACAAAGAATTTCAGGTTATATGCTGAACTATGACAAGTGAACAGATAAGGAGTCCACAATAGAGTCTTGGTATTTCCAGGTCTAGGTTCCATTCTAGACTTCATAATCTAGTATGGATAGTTGGCCACAATGCAACCAATTTAAGATGAAAGACATTCAATTAATTGAACCTGGAAAAGATAAGGCTTTGTATTAGTGTGTGTATGTATGTATTTTCAAATAAGAGAATTATTTCTTCTTTTCTAAAAACTTAAGAGCCCTGGTTTCTGTATATTTTAGTGCCTGAGGCAGCAATATACTCCAGGCAGATGGTATAAATGTACCTTGAAATAAACATTGTAATTTATTATGCAAAAATATAGGAAGTAATCAACAGAGATTCAATTGCATGGCAGGGAAAATTAGTTATTGTAGTAATTGTTTTATATTCTAAATTTTGGTGTCCTGGGGGAAAAAACTGGTCTTCCTGACCTAGTTATGACTCCAAATGTGGTAAGTAGCAAAAATCTTTCGCTTAACATAGCATAGTTTTAAAAAGAAAACCAACCACAAACGTTTATCACAAAAGACTCAAATCTGATATAAAGAAATAATTATTGTTATGACTCATTAAGCCCTGAAAGATATTGATATTGTTATTCTGTAATGTCTGACTCTTTGTGACCCCATTTGAGGTTTCCTTGGCAAAAATACTGGAGTGGTTTGTCATGTCCTTCTCCAGCTCATTTGACAGATAAGAAAACTGAGGCAAATAAGATTAAGTGACTTGCCCAGGGTCACATAGCTAGTAGGTGTCTGAAGCCAGATTTAAACTTAGGTCTTCCTGATTTGAGTCCTAGAACTCTATCCAGAGTACCACCTAGCTGCCACTAGAAACAAATTACTGAAGGTGTAAGATAGTTTTTCTTAGAAGCCTTTAAAAATAAGACAGATACTGAACTAATTGTCTAGTTCAGATGTGAATTGCTTAGAAATAGAAAATGGATTCAATGACAACTGGTGATTTTTGTTCCAGACCTCCAAACTTACAACTCACTGTTTTAAAAGCATTTTGAGCTAAACACCAGTGAACAGGTTTTTACAAGTGGGGGGGGAGGGGGGTGGCTAAGGAATGAGGGAGAGGAAGTAAGAAGTTTTAGATCAAAATGTATGGTTTAGGGATGAATGGGAATTTAATATACTGTGTCATTCCAAATCCACCTACTTTTTAGATTAAGATAAGATTATAAAGGAGATAAGCACAGAAACACATACTCCTTTATCCTGGTCAATAATGAATTTTATTCTCTTTCCCTCCTGATTGGAGATCTTTAGGGAAAAGGTTCTCACTTGTTGAGAACACCTATTGGCTGTCTTCTAGTACAGATCCTTTGCAGAGTAAACTTGAACTACATGGTTGATGAGATTCCTTTCCAACCTTTAAACCTGTAATTCATTTATACAAAGAACATAAAAATATATGGAAGGTGATATAAAACTAAGCTGAACTTGAGTTTTCATACATACACACACACATACACATACATACACACATATATGGGTACATATATATGTATGTGGTGTGTTGTGTGTGTGTGTATACATTGACTACAATCATATTAACAAAGAAGAAAATTTAAGGGTTGTATAATAGCTGAACAAACAATTTATGTTTGGGACTTTTTGTATTTTAAAAATTATACTTTGTTGAATGCTTAGGATCTTATATAAGATTTTATTCCTAATTTTACCTTTGATAATTTGTTTTAAGTAATGGTTAGTAAGTTTAGAATTTTTAAAAAAACTATCATTGAAGGAAACTTTTTAGTTTAGTAGTTCCCCACCTGGATGAAATTATTCCCCACCCCCATCATAAATTAATAATAATTTTTACAAAGAAACAACTGCATATATGTTTTCCCATTACCTTAGTTCCGTGATGGCAGTCACTATGATAGATGTGTACCTATACATATATATCCTATACGTATACTTTTTAAAACATTACTACTGATATTTAAAGGGGAAATGTATTACAGTCTATCCCTTAGGAACATGGAGAGAACCCAAAGAAAATGTATATCAATACCACATCCTGGAAAAAATAGTTATTGAACCAACTTCCATATAAAAGATAAAGTGAAATAAGCAAAGAAATGGACAACAATACAACTTTTTTTTTTTAACCTGAAAGCACCCTTATTTCACTACAAGATTCCAGTCAAGTTGTGTCAAATCCCAGTTCATTCCAAGGAGTTGATTGGGATTCAGCCAGAACTTGTCTCCATATTTATAGCATTATTATCCAGATGTACAAATAAATTCATCCATCATTTATTTTCATTGTTTAGTGATGGCCGTTCATAACTGATTCATGACTCTGCTTCTCACTGCAAAGGTCAGGAGATGTGGAAATAAACGATGTTTGGGGAGGCAGTCCCTTTCCATGCATTCAGCTTATTAGCATAAATAACATTTTACACCAACTCAGCCCCCTCACTCCCAACTCGCTAATGATTATTTTGTTGTTCTTTTCAAATCAATGAATCACTAGCCTGAACCTATGCAAGAAAACTATTCTTGTATAGAAAAGCAATTAAAATGTGTTGGAAGCATTTTAATTGCAATGAAACCTGTACCCTAACTCAAAAATAAGAAGTTTAGTGTCTCCATGTTCACTCTTCACATAATAGTTCACTTGCAAATATGGGTCCAACATGTTTCTCCCTTACAGCTTTCATTAAACTCCTTTGGTTTATGGACTGCAAGCATATTCTTCTTAACTTCCCATTCAGTTGATTCATATATGCAGAGAGTTCCTATTAGTTCATCATTTTTCCTCTAACCTCACGCCTACGAGGTAAAGAGATAATTAGAATCTTTTAAAATAATGTCAATGTGAGATAGTAAAGCTAAGTCAATTTACCATTACTAAATACTTAATATTTTCAAGGGTTAAGAAATTTCAGGCAATCAGATCTGTGATATTCTTCCAACTAAGCTCAAAAAAATGGATAGACAAGTAAACAGATCTGAAGTCATGCTCATAGCATCATAGGATTGTAAATGTAGGTCTGGAAGAAACTTCAAGGCCATCAAATCAATCTCTTCCTTTACAGATGAGGAAACCAAGACCCAGGATCACACAGCTAGTAAGTATCTAAGACAAGATTTGGACCCATGTATTCCAGACTCCAAGTCTGACACGCTCTCTACTATAATATGCTGCCTCTCATTTCTTTGCTAGCTTGAGCTACCTTTGAGTTTGTCAAGCTTGAAATGTATTAAAGCCTCCCAGAGTCTGCCACTTCAGAAGGAAAGAAGGAAGATGATGTTAACTTGATAAGAAAAATTGCCCTGAACCTCATCTAAGGCTATATATAGTTAAGCCAAACTTTATAGCCTTTGCAATATTTTTTATTCAGATGTGATTTTAGCAGTGTAGGGAATCAAATATAGAAATTCCCTCCAATGATGCAGATTTGTTATCTGTTAACTCATTTGTTACTTATAGTCTTAGAGAGTTACTTGGGACACATAAATTAGCTGATTTGTCCATCTTTTAATAGTAAGTATGTGTCAGAGGCAGAATTTTCTGACTCTAAATCATATATGTGCCTTTGTGCATATGAAATGGTCTGATCTCAATAACAAAAGTCTTGCTTGGACTATGTATCCTTGGATAAGTCTCTAAACCACTTTTGGCCTCAGTTTCATCATTTATAAAATGAAAAGCTTAAACTAGACAACCTCTGAAGTCCCTTCTAGTTCTGAATTTATTATTCTATGGTACAAATTAGTCCAAATTACATCTGGATAATAATGCTATAAATATGGAGACAAGTTCTGGTTGAATCCCAATCTATGAACTGAAATTTGATCTAACTTGACTGGAATCTCTCAGTGAAATAAGGGTGTTGTTCGCAGGTTTAAAAATAAAGTTGTATTGTTGGCCATTTCTTTGCTTATTTCATTTCACGTTTTATATAGGAATTGGTTCAGTAGCTATTTTTTTCCAGGATGTACTACTAATGTACATTTTCTATGGGTTCTAAAAGAAGATAACGCTTTCCCCAAAGCACCAAAGTTCAAAAAACCCTCCTCTCTCGATAGTCTTTAATGGAGACCTTTTAAAGAACAAACATGGGATTCTAAGACAAAAGAAAGGGAATGTGTTATCTATCCTCCATGTTTTGCAATATGAATTCATAGGCCTAGGCTAGGTCTTTTACAGGCTTTAAAGGTAGCAATCCCACTATGTATGCTGACTATATACATTACATCAAATGGTCAGTTGGCTTCCTGATGGGGTCAGAATTATCTAGTAGCTTTATAATGCATTTGGGAAGATGGTATAATATCTTTTGGCAGATTATAATATATTTGGGTTGAGAAACAGAGTTCAACTAATGGTTAAGAAATCTGGGTTTAATCCCAGCTCTGCTACTTAGCAAGCTGTCCAAATGTGGGCCTCTAACATTTGGGAAAGCAGTCTCACAAAATCATTTGGCCATATGATATTTGCTACTTTTCTGCTCTCTGACTTGATGAGCTAAATGTGCTAGATTGATAAAGTCCTGATAGTTTGAATCACTCTGACCAGTGAAAAAATAACAGTAAACTTTGACAAAATCCTAGAGGACTCTGCAGATATCATAATTATGGAAACTCCTTTCTGGTTTCTTTTTTTCTTTGTAAGCAGGCAGACTTTTTTGGATATCAGAGTAGGCAAATAGGATCCATCTTGGTTTTTTCGAGGATTGCTAGTTTTCTTTCCAACGAATCTTAATGTCATCTCAGGAAAGGATGACAATGTTAAGGTGCTAACAGAATTTCAGAATAGGAGACCAATGTCAATATTGTCAGGCTGCATCATCTATAATTCCAATAAATTGTTTTCCTAAGACATGCAGTGTTTGAGAATCACAGAATGGCAAAGCTGAAAGGAACCTTTCAGATCATTGATTTGAACTCCTTCACTTTACAGATAAGGAAACTGAGATCCAAAGAGACAAAATGATTTCCCCAATGTTATACAGCTTGTCAGTAGCAGAGCTGGGATTAAACCCAGATCTCTCAACCATCATTCCAACTCTATTTCTCAACCCAAAGATATCATAATCTGATGAAAATAGCACATCATCTACCCAAATTTATTATAAAGCTACAAGATATTTTCGTTTGGCTACTTTGCTAACAAGGGGCAGAACTGAAAAAGTAGGTACACAAATATATATGTATTTCACACACACACACACACACACAATTTCAAAGGCACAGGGTTCCTTCCTTGTTACTTCGGAGCTGAGGTCACAAGCTATTTATTATGTTCATACATCAGTCTTTTCAAGAAGTAGTATGGCATTTTATTTATTGAACTTTCTCCATTTGAATATTAGCAAGGAAAAAGAATGGTCTTCTCCCTTCTATGATGTGCTCAAGTTTTGTACTTCATTTATTTATCCCTTCATTTGTGCATTAAACAAATATTTATTGAAGAATAGCTACAGGATGTGCAAAACCATGTGTTGGGAATTATGGGTAATATGGCAGTTCAGTTACAATTCAATTCAACAAGAATTTAAGGGCCTGCTATGTGTAGAGTGAGAATCAGCATGATATAATGGAGAGAGGAGCTGGATTCACGTCCTGACTCTTGCCTCATGCTGGTTGCATAATCATTAGCAAGTTATTTAATCTGTAAGTGCACTAGTCAACTCTCAAATACTATAAATGGTAGATGTGCATTGTAGAGTAAGTTTATACCCCAGGAGTTCACTGTACTAGTGAAATCACAGGTTCTTTTAAAAAAAAAAAAAAGGTTCTAGGCATAAAGAAAATCAAAACCATCTCTGCCCTTGAGAGCCATAAATTCTATTGGAAGGAGGGAAAAACAACATATACATTTAAATTAAATAAAAAGTAATAGAGGGAAGTATAGAATAACCACAGTTTAGGGGAAGGAGAAAATAAGGAAGTAATCTGTTTAGGACACTGCAAATGAGATGGACTTTGAAAGATCCAGAGTTTTGAAGAGGCAGCAATGATGGGAGGGAGTATTTCATGTGTGGGGAAATATTTGTAACATCTGACCTTTGCTCTTGAGGGGATTAGTTGAAGGGGTAAAATATTCTATTTCATCCAATTGAGGTGGCAAATCAGATAGAGTGCTGGGCCTGGAATCAGGTTGCCTTAGGTTCAAATCTGGCCCCAGATACTGACTACCTGCATGGTCCTGGGCAAGTCACTTGACTTCTGTTTGCTTTAGTTTCCTCATTTGTTAAATGGGAATAATAATAATATTTACCTCCCAGGTTTATTGCGAATCCCAAATGAGATAATATTTGTAAAGCACCTGGCACATAATAGGTGATAAATAAATTCTTGCTTCCTTTTTTCCATTCAACAAGCACTTAATTAAATGCTTTCTATATACAAAGCTCCATGGTAGGTACTTGGGATACAAAGAAAAAAAAATGAGACAACCCTTGTCCTCAAGGAGCCTACCATTCTATTGAAGAATGAAACATATGAACAGTAAGTAAATACAAAGAAAATCCAAGGGATAGGAATAGGGAGAGATCTGTGATTTCATTGGCATAGGGAACTTCCAGGTGAGCAAACTACCTCCCACAATGCAAGTCTGCACTTTTTCTGTACTGAGCAATACATATTTATTTCAAGCAGAAGAGAAATGCTTCTGGAGATGGGGGGGGGGGAGGATGGAGAGACATGCATAGAAATAATTATGAGTTCTCATAAGTGGTGTGAACAAAGGATTATAGTCCCAATGGTGAAGGCATTATTTCCAGGTCTATTGATCAGAGAAAACTTCAAATAGGATTTTTCAATTGTACCTTAAAAGATGGGTAATATTTTAATGGGTGGAAGCAGAAGAAGCAAAGGCATTGCAAGTAGAAGGAATAGCATCACCAAAAGTATAGAAGAGAGACAGTAAAAGGAACATTTTCAAATTTGAGAAATACAAAGCATATCAATTTGATTAGAGTATCCTGTTTGTCAGAACCTGGGACAAATATCCAGATAGGCAATCTAGCCCTAGACTAAGGTAACAAATTTGGCAAGGAAGCAGAGACTTGTTTTATTTGTCCTTGTGTTTCCAGTACCTAAACAGAGACTGGAACATAGTAGGTGCTCAATAACTTCTGGTTGATCAATTAATTTATGGGCAGAGAGAATTTTGCGATAATCTGGTCCTTGAGATACTGCCTAACCACCCTGAGGTCATAGCAGTGTCTCTAGAGGCAGGTGTACTAATGGTGAAGATTCTGGGCCAAGGAAGGATATGGGGAAATCAGTGGTCATCCCTTTATCAGGACTGAAGTGTATCCCTTTTAAGACCAAGTCATACCTAAGAGAAGAACAACTACTAATGCTACTACGTCTGTTTCACTTGCCCAAAGTGAGAGGTCACCCCCAAAATAAAGCAAAAATGCCCAGAAAGAGCTCAGGAGCTAACAGTGTTGCACATTGGACTAATCTAAGATTCATCCATATTCAGAAGGAAAGTGAGTGAAAACCAGTGTTTCAGACAGCTTTACATTTTCAAATTAAGTTAATAAAGTAAGATTTCCAATGTAATGACAAATTAATTCTTCCTTTCATAAGTTTATTAAAATAAGCATCTTCTATCTTCTAACTAGCCCTGACATATGCTTACATAGATACAACACACCCAGTAACCTAATCTCCCAGCAATCTTGAAGCAATTAACTCCTTCTAATCTTGAGCTAACAAAGCCCACCATGCAAAAGGCCCCTTGAGAATGCCACTCTCAGGGCCTCGGAAAAGCTCCCTCCCATCTATTTCTCTGTTATTCAGAGACTAGGGGCTCAGTGGAGTGGTCAGAGAGCAGGGATTCATCTGAAACAACACAGATGAATCATCACAGATCATAAGATCTTCATTAACTCCTTATTTCTCTGCTAATTAACACAAAAAGAATGAGTTGAATGCTTGACAGGCAGTGAATGACCCACAGCTCAGTGGTTAATAGGATGCAAATGACATCTAATGAGGGTCTCTCCTTGTAGTGTGGGCAGCTGGCCTACTATTTTTGTTGTGGATTTTGAAAGTGTTTGAGATGAAAACAGTTTACCCAATAATTTACACTGCAGCTGAGTTTGTAATAAAGTCCATGAATTTATGTAAGTCCTACACATGGCAGAATTAACTTAAGCTGTTAACCACCATGTTTAGCTTAATATGCCATAGTTGGAAGGAAAGGCTTGGGGGTGGAATAGACTCTATGCCTTTCAAGAGAAGCACAGCATTTATTTATTAGCAGAAAAAAGGAGAGAAAAGAATGCTTCATGGCAAGCACGTTGCCAAAAAGTTTGGTTTCTTTTGTAAGTCCAGCCCCCTTCAATTTATGTATTTCTGCTGAAAAAGCAAATTCCCATTATCGCCTCATATGAAGAGATGGAAAAGAAACAGCCTGGTGTAATGGGTAGGTCTTGGAACCAGGAAGTCTTGGGTTCGAGTCTTGTCTTTGACATACAAACCATCATGTGGCCCTGGACAAGGTATTTAACTTCTCAGTGCTATAGGCAATTCCTCAAATGGCAGAGAAGCTGCTTCTTCATGGTAAAGGTATTTTCTTCAGCAAGGAGTCACCTATACTTGTGAACTATAGACAACTACCAGTTCTTTTCCCTATGAGTAGAGGGACAAGCCAAAACCTGATTTGTATATTTGCAATAAAAAAACCAACTTGAGGGCAGATTAGGGGAAGGGGTATTCAGTATGCTTGCCATCTTGGGTGGGGGGATAGGGGAGAGCCGGGGAGAAAATTTGTAACTCAAAATCTTGTGGAAATGAATGTTGAAAACTAAAAACTAAAAATAAATAAATGAACTTAAAAAAAAAGGAAGAAGAGGATGATGAACAGGAATTAGATGAAAGAGGACCCTGATAAAAAAAATCAAAAGGGGACAGAAGCAAAGGGAAATGGAAAGAGAGGAAGCTACCTGGCACTATGAATAAGCTCATCTACTGTAAATGAATAAGTGTTTTATGCAATAAAGTCAATAGGATACAGTAAAAAAAACCCAATTCAATTAAGGTTGTGTTTGGGGGAACAAATCTAAAATAAAGAATAATGCTGATATTTAGAATCTCATTAAAAATTAGGTGCCATATACAAAATTCAAAATGTAACATGGAGATTTTGTGCTAGATAAGTCTGCACATATGTCATCTCTGGCAAAATCAAAGAACCAAATACTCTTTTGTGATATAGCTATCTCTGCCCCTACAGAGGCGTAGCCCTTTTAAAATAGCCTTGATTTCAATTGAGAAATTGAGTTGGAGACTCTTGAGGAAAAGGTCCACCCATCATCAATGCAGATCCTTAGGAAAGTCTTATTTAAAACAACACAGAAATGAAAATACCATCATGTGACTTTTCCTCACCAGAAGAAAGATATCTTTTGCACGATGCTGGATGATTTCTAGATCTCATTAGGTTGCATAAGGGAGGTAGATTGTTCATTCTTGGAAACTGGTTTTCTAAACTTCAGCACCATCTCCGCCCACCCCCTCTTATAGCATTTATTTTAAGCAATAGGGACATGTTTTTGCATGTGTGTAACTTGAATCAATGTGGTTTAAATCCTTCTTCTATTAAATAATAAGTTTCACCTTTATTAAAAACTGGGAAGGGGGAATGATTCAGAGGGAATCCTGATAATTGGTCATCTTATTGGTTGTTATTTAACATTGGTAAAGAGTTGCTGGGAAGAGAAGGAGAGAAAGTAATCTCTTAAATATATCTTGCTTCCTTAGACTTGAGGCTCAATTATAGATATAATTCATTTTTATTTATATCTCATGTCTTTCAATTCAGCATTTAAAATTTAGATCCTAGTTAGTCTCACAAACAATTAAAATATAATGCCATTAATGGAAATGGAAAAACACCAATTTTTCTTTTTCAGAGTTTTCTTCCTCCTCCTCAATCAAAGGTCAAAATGTTGCTGCATTCTTTCCCTCAAAATGAGCTATTTTAAGGACAGAAATAACAGGAATTGTATCTATTAAGCACCTATAAAAGATAGATGCATATGGACAATGTCTATCACTTCCTTTATTTGATAGAAGACAGATTTTAGATCAATACATGAACAATATTAGAACAATATATGAACACAGATAATTTGCACTATTCAAAAATGGAATAGACTATTTTATAAGGTAATAATGGAGGCATTGAACAAATACTGAAAACTACTTTTCTAGGATTCTGTAGAGAGGGAAGAAATAAGGTGAAATGTAAGATTCTTTTCTAGTTCTAGCATTTTGTGGCTACATACCTCTACAAGAGGTACTCCTTGATTACAATTTGGTTTGGTTTCCACTAAAGAACCAAAAAAAGAGTTCTATGACTGTAACATTGGTTGTGTGAGCTAAAACACCCTAAGCTTCTATTAGTGTGTTTCATATAATAAACGAGGTAGAAAGATTAGGTGAAATTAAGTTGTAAAGGTTATATAAGATTATGTCTTTCCCATAACCTTTGAAGCAATTCAGTTCTTGATAATTGAGAAAATCATGTAATAATAACAGCTGACATTTACAATAGCATTTTAATATTTATAAAGAATTTTACATCCACCATCTCATTTGATCTTCACAATAATGCTGTGAGATAAGGTATTATTACTCCCATTTTACAGATGAGGAATCATACACAGAGAGAGGTTAAATAATTTGACCAGAGTCACACAGCTAGCAATCGTATGAAGTCAGTCAACAAAAATAAACATTTATTAAGTAGTTGCTATGTGGTAGGCAATGTATTCAATGCTGGAGGGGGGGGAGAGATGTATAAAATACATAATAATATATTATTTAATATATATATTATATTTATATATAAAATAAAAATATATTTATGTATGAATATATAAAAGAAAGATAGTCTCTGCCATCAAGGAGATTACAACCCAATAGGGGAAAAACAAAGCACAAAAGGAAACTGAAAAGGTTGGGAGAAGGTGAGAAGTCAGAGATTCCCAGAGTAATGCAGCTAAGTGAGAAATAAGGAAATGTTTTGAGCCAATTTCCCTCCTTAAAGGGAGGTTTTGGAGTTGGTGACTCCACTTTTCAGAGAGGCAGAGGATAGTGATGAAGTAAAGTACCCAGGCTGTCAGGATCTTGCAGGATGATTAGATTTTCCCAATAAAGAGCTTCCTGGGGCATCATGGCAAAGTCAGAAATATTCCAGAGTAGTGCAGCCAGGTGAGAAATAAGGTGGAATTTGACTACTGGTCTTCATGACACCAGATTCAACTCCCTGAATTGTCTAGAGTAACAAGATGGAGATGGAAGACTGCAAGCTCCTCCTGTGCCTTCCTCGTCTTTTGCTTCAGCAACCCCAAAGTGGGGGTGGTCTTTTCCATTTTCTCTCTCAAAACTGGAAGCCAGAAGCACCAGAATGTAGATCTTTCGCCTTTCACCAGAATCACCCTGCCCTTCATGCAGGACAGGGCCTTCATCTTCACCAAGAAGGAGAGAATTACTAACCAATGAGTTTGAGGACATGGGTTACATTCATTTGAACTGGATGAACCATAAAATGGCTTCCAACTCTGAGACTAGATTCTGTGAATAACATTTCATGCCCAGATATATACAAATGCACATATCCACTTGGACCTGAATATTATGTACTTTAAAAACTTTCCAGGAATTTTTTTATCATGTAGGTAATTGTGTAGTCCCAGTCTTTATTTTTTATGTATGGGTTAAATATGTATACAAGGTCAAAGAACTATGCATGGTTCACAAGGCTCTTACATTATGTAAGAAGTTGTAGCAGAATCAAAAAGTCAGAGCATGTAAGAAGGCAGTTACAATGCTTGGTCCCACATCATATTCTTGATAAAAACAGAGTAATTAATTTACTTCATGTAATTAGGTGATCCATTCTTTTGAAGTTTTTGTTTTTATTCTTTAGGTTTACAAAAGTAAAGGATTAAAAATATATACTCTCCTTTGATTCTCCAGAATCCTTTTAAGTAAGGACTTAATTTTTATCTAATCTTCCAAATAATATAGATGTATCTATACATGTTTTTCTATATATTGTGGATATATATATGCATTATATACAAATGGATATGTGTATATATACTTTTACATATGTATATATCTATATGACTGAATGTGGACACATATACACATATATACATATGTGTATATTGTGTATATTATATATGTGTCTATATATGTATGTATGGAGAGGGCAAAGAGATTCTATTTTTATCCCAATTATCTCATGAGTTCAAAAAGAACTATGATGTCTCTGATTTTTAATGTATTTTTTATTTGCTTTATTGTCATGTCATGATGTCACAGAGTCATATAGATGGGCTTTTCCCCATTTATGAAGGACCCCTCCATAAGGCCCTGTATTATTTTTAAGAGCACTAATAGAAAGTTTGATAATATCAAAATCATTCACAACTAAATTGAAAAGTCTGTTTCTCTCTTGAAGTTTATTTTAGCTTTAAAATTTGGTTGATATTTTATTCCTTGTCTTGGATATGATCCTGGATTGTAAACTCCTTCACTTAGCTTATTATACATCTTCAGATTCCCCAGAACATTTAGCACAGTGGCCTGCATGTGGCAGGCATCAATAAATGTTTATTGAACGAATGGATGGATGGATGAAGGAATATTTATGTGCAATCTCTATAAAAGTCACAAATGGTTTTCTAATTTTCTTAAAGCAATCCAGCTGGTTTCTCTACTTTAACTTCTGCGCTGATTTAAACTGATTAGAAGAGAGACATTGCTTCTCTGAAAGTTGATAGACTAAAGAAAGACAGCATCAGCCCCTTGGATCATACATATCCTGAGAGAGGAGAAACCTTCCAGTGGCATTACTGTATTTCCCTTTTATATCCACTATGGTTTGAGAGGAAGAAACACAGGAGGAAAGATAGACTTTGTTGTGAGGTGTGCCTGTTGGAGACAGTTAAATGGCACAACGGATAGAGCATAGAGCCTGGAGTCATGAAGACCTGAGTTCAAATCCAGCCTCAGATACGTACTAGCTTTGTGATCCTTGGCAAGTCACTTAAACTTTGCCTCAGTGCCCTCCGCTATAAAATGGGGATAATAATGGCACCTATCTCCCAGGGTTGTTTGAGCATCAAATGAGGTAATATTTGCAAAAGTGTTTAGCACAGGGCTTGACACATACTAGGCTCCATACAAATGCTTATTCTCTTCCTCTTATTGGAGGAGAAATACTGATTTTCTTTCTTTTTAAAAAATTTGTTGGAGACCCAGCAGTTAATGAATATAGTAATCTATTGTTCGATAAACCCAAAGATCCCAGTTTTTGGGATAAGAATGCACTAGTTGACAAAAACTGCTGGGAAAACTGGAATACAGTATGGCAGAAACTGGGCATAAATCATTATCTAACACCATATACCAAAATCAAGTCTAAATGGGTGCATGATCTAGGTATAAAGAATGATACCGTAAGCAATTTGGGAAAGGAAGGAATAGTTTACCTGACAGATTTGTGGAGAGGGGAAGATTTTAGGACCAAACAAGAATTAGAGAGCATTATAAAATGCAAAATGGATAATTTTGATTACATTAAATTGAAAAGCTTCTGTACAAACAAAGCCAATGTAACCAAGATCAAAAGGAAGGTGGGAAATCGGGAAAGAATTTTTACAACTTGTGTCTCTGATAAAGGACTCATTTCTAAAATTTATAGAGGATTGAGCCAAATCTATATGAATACAAGTCATTCCCCAATTGATAAATGGTCAAAGGATATGAACAGGCAGTTTTCAGAGAAAGAAATTAAAGATATTTATAAACATATGAAGAAATGCTCTAAATCACTATTGATTAGAGAAATGCAAATCAAAACCACTCTGAGATACCACATCTCTCCAGTCAGATTGGCTGAGATGACAAAACAAGAAAGTGACAAATGCTGGAGAGGATGTGGACAAATTGGAACATTAATACATTGCTGGTGGAGTTGTGAACTTATCCAACCATTCTGGAGAGCAATCTGGAATTATGCCCAAAGGATTATAAATAATTTCATACCCTTTGACCCAACAATACCACTTCTAGGGTTATATCCCAAAGAGATCATAGAACTGGGAGGAAGACCCATACGTACAAAAATATTTTTAGCAGCCCTTTTTGTGGTTGCAAAGAATTGGAAACTAAAGGGGTGCCCATCAATTGGGGAATGGCTAAACAAGTTGTGGTATATGAATGTAATGGAATATTATTGTGCTATAAGAAATGAGGAGGTGACGGATTTCATAATTACCTGGAGAGACTTATACAAACTGATGCTGAGCGAGAAGAGTAGAATCAGAAGAAATTTGTATACAATCACAGACATACCATATCTGTGATGACCAACTATGACAGACTGGACTCTTTTCAGCAATGCAGTGATATAAGTCAATCCCGAAAGACTCAAGAAAGAGAGAAATGCGCCATCCAGAGATATAACTAGAAAGAACTGAGCCTGAATCCTGATGGAAGCAAACTAAATGATCTTTTTCTTTTCATTGTTTGGTTTTATTTCTTCTTTGCCATCTTTCATCCCACCTAGTACAATACGCCTTTGTAATTGGAATAATGTCTAATATGAATGTATTTGCAGATTCTGTACTGGACTATATGCTGTCGTGTGGGGAGGTGGGGAGGGAAGTAAAGGAAATTTGAAAATCAAGGAACTATGGAATTGAATCTTGTTAACTGAAACTAAACTAATAAATTATATTTAAAAATTGTTTATTTTTAGTTTTCAACATCTAGTTCCATAAGCTTTTGAGTTTTAAACTTTCTCAGGGTAGCTAGGTGGTGCAGTGAATAGAGCATGGGCCCTGGAATCAGGGAGACCTGAGTTCATATCTGGCCTCAGACACTTAACATTTACTAGCTGTGTGACTTTGGGCAAGTCACTTAACCCCAATTGCCCTGCCTTCCCCCTCCAAAAAAACAAAAGACCAAAAAAAACCCACTTTCTCCACCTTCCTCTTCTCCCCTTCCCCAAGCCTGCATGCAATCTAATATAGGCTCTACATATACATTCATATTAAAAATATTTTCACACTAGTCATATTGTAAAAAAGAATTAGAACCAATGAGATGAACCACAAGAAAGAAGAAACAAAATAAGACAGACAGACAGACAGACAGAGAGAGCAAATAATATGTTTTGCTCTGCATTCAGACTCTGTAGTTCTTTCTCTGGATGTGGATCACATTTTCCATCATGAACTTTTTGGAGTTGAGACACTGCTTTTCTAAAAACTGGCTGGAGAAAATATAATTCCCTTTTATTTGAAGATATGACTGGAGAAAGGATGGCCCTGACACAATCTATAATTTTAGAGGGAAAAATTCTTCAGAGCCTCAGAACAAATATGAGGAAATTAGAAGTTGTCTAGTTTAAGAGAATAATAGTTTAACACTTCCTGAGCACCCTACCAGGAGTAGTTAGGTGCTAAAATAGTTTGAAACTGCTTCAGTGGTTCAGAAGTAGCAGATAAATGACTTTGTCCACTGGGTATATGTGAGACTTAAAAGGAGAAGAGGTACAAGAAGCAAAGGTTGTGAATAGTAGTCTAGACTATTTTTTGAGGAGCCAAAGGGCATCAAAATAAGAAAGTCTTACCAGAGACATAGTCTCATGTGACTCTCTTCTAGGTTTTTGTAAGTCTATGCCTACTCTTCTGATAGACAGTGGATGAATGGGTAAGAAAGCATGACTCAGGTATATGTCTGGACTTTTATATTTTTATTTTTCCTGCTTTTGATTTCTATTAAGTAAATGTTTTAATTATTCTTGTTTTTACCTTATTGTTTAGTAAATGTTTCATATTTAAGAACCAATAGTGTCATTATGATTAAATAGTTTAAATAGGAAGCAAACTGATGGAGGTTCAGAAAGTAGAGTAGTAAATAATAGGTGTGATTCCAATCCCTCCACCCCCACTCCCAGGTCCCTGAGAGAGTTTGGGTTATATAGCTATGTCGTCGTGGTTGTGGTCATCCATCCACAATATGGGAAAGCCCCTAGACTTACCAGTGTGAGGACAAGCTGAGGTAAGTGAATCAGCTGAGAGAGAGAGAGAGAGAGAGAGAGAGAGAGAGGGAGAGAGAGAAGAGAGTGATAGTTCCAGTGCCATGATGCTGCCATACCCAGACCACAGTAGTCATTAATTCTGGACCAATGTGATAAAAAGAAAAGAATTGTGGATTTGGAGTCAGAGGACCTAGGTTTTGAATTCTGTCTGCCACCTACTAATTGGATGATTTAGGATAAACCACTTAATCTCAGTTTACTCCTCTTTAAAATGGTGTATACTCTATAATATCTGCATTTCCTTCTACTCTAAATCCTATGAACCTAGGTTCTAGTACCTTTTCTATTTATAAATTATTGCATGAGTATGGGGGTGAGACTTTGTCTTAGTTTGATCATATCACTCCCCACTTTCCACCAAAATTGTTTTGCTTGGCATTCAGGGTCCTACAAAATATAGTTCCAAATCACTTCTCCAGCATTACTTCACTGTTCCCTGTCATGCTTCTCATGTTCTAATCATACTCAGACTAATCACTATTACTAAATACATCCAGGACTTTGGGGTTCCGTTCCTTTGCTCACATTTGTCATATCTGGAATACACCTTCCATCTTTACCTTTTGATATTCTATACATCCTTCAAAGTTCAATTTAAATGTTATCTGCTTATAAAGTATTCACTGATACCCTCCCATAGATGTTATTTTTTCTATATCTAATCCCATAGTGCTTTGTACTCTTATGCATTTACAACATCCTAATGAATATTATACTTTGCTGTGTCTTTATCATCCCTATTACATAAGTGACATGAAAGCCAGGATTGAATCTTAATTCATTCACCAAGTATCTTGCACTATATACTATTCTGCTTAATACATTCTCATTGAATTTTGAATGAATGTTGAAGTGATTGCCTTAAGTTTCATCCTTAATTATTCTTTGAGTGATCCACAGACGTATTGGTTTAATTGAGTATCATGCCAAACTTTCTGCAAACATATTTTTTCCTACCATCTCCCTCTGTTTTCTCAGGTGATACAGCTCTAAAGTATCTATCATTTTCCTCTATAAAATTCTTCAAAGGTGTGACCCCCTTGACCATAATATCTTTGTGGAAAAAAAAAATAAAATGGTTCCTGGTTGAGGCAGTTTCTAGTTTGGTTGAGGCAGTTTCTGTTGGTCTGATCATTATTTTGAGGATTGCTTTTTTTGGTTAAAATTCCATAAGAAATTTTAATAGTCAATGTTAATGTCTGTTCACTGATCCATTTCCCATTTGGGCTCATCCATAACTTGTTTTTATTTAAGCCATTTTAAATATTTGCCATATTGTCTTATGTTTATTCTTTCATCTCATTTGGTGTGGTTTTGTTCTTTGTTCATTCAAGGGAAGAATCTGACTACAGAACAAAAGCTGATTTGAAAACGATTCCCACTTTGGTGACCAGTTGTTTCCTGTTTTGCACCTCTCCACTCTCTTCCCGGAGAAAATGTCCATAATATATAAGCATAAGGTTTTGTTATAGGCTACAAGTCTTTGCCCTTTCTTGTATCTTAGTCCTGAGCCCTATTTTTAGCATATGTTACCACGTGACTCCCTCTACACTAAAGTTACTGAGTATTAAAGTACAGATAAATTCAATCTGAAGATTCTTATCAAGTTCATCATAAAATTTCTCTACTTATCCTCTGAAACAAATTATGAATTCTCTTCATGGAGGTATTTTTTATTTGTGTTCATCATGATCCCTAACACACAAGATGACAAAGTGTCCCATGAAGTGAAGATTCTTTTTTTTTTTTTTTAAAGCAATTGGGGTTAAGTAACTTGCTCAAGGTTACACGGCTAGTCATTATTTATGTGTGGGTGCTCATTTTCTGAGGCCGGATCTGATCTCGGGTCATCCCAACTCCGAGGCCAACGCTCTTACTCACTGCGCCACCTAGCCGCCCCTTTAGGGCAATTGGGGTTAAGTAACTTGCCCAAGGTTACATGGCTAGGTTTTTGTTTGTGCGGATTAAGTGTCGGAGGCCGGCTCCAAACTCAGGTCCTTCTGATTCCAGGGCCGGCGCTCTATTCACTGCGCCACCTAGCCGCCCTGAAATGAAGATTCTTGATAGCTTTGTACGTATACTAAAGTAATTCAACCAACTCTTCTCATAGGAGAACCTATGGGTCATCTTAACAGCTACTTCCTTATGCAATCTGATTTTACTAATTGTGAGAATGTCAATATTAAAATGATTCCGTTTTCCTAGTATACTCTAGTATGTCAGTTCACTGGTCATTGGTCAACATTTGCCAATACTTAAGTTCTTGGCACTCTGTTTCCTTTTCTGCTGCTCTCTAATAGTTACTGCAGAAACAGAAGGTAGATGCGGTGGAATGCAGACCATTCTTTATTTTTATTTGTATCATGGATTTCCAAAGCCAAAGAATTCCTCTCCTAGAAGCCAGCCTCCTGGTCTCACAATACTTAGTTAGACTACTTCTTGAAAGAGGACAACTTGAAACCTTTCCAGCATGGTAGCACTTGCCAGAACTTGACTCCTGCTGGCAAAGCCACCCAGAGTCTAGGTCATCTCCATACTACAATGAAGTATGAAGATTGAAAGTGTGTAAGGTATTAATATGGCAATTATTATAATGCAACCCTTTTCTGAGCTCTCAAATTATGTTTGATATGCTCTAAATCTGGCATGGTATCCTAGCCATGCTTAATGTTAATTGTGCTTTCTGTTCCTTTGAAGGTCACATACACTGATAGATTGTACAGGATTCCCACAATAGATGATTTTCAAAAAAGTGAGTATTTCAGAGACAAGTTAGCTCCAACCCAGATATGTTATAAAACATGCATGGTGAAACTTGATATCTTCTCAGATGACATTTACAAACCTAGCTGGTTCTCTTTTTGGCCTGTGGGGAAACATTCATAACCAAGCCCCCTTTCTCCTGCCTGCCATTCTAATTCCACACATGCCATTGCGTAGGGCAAATTGTCAAACACCTTCAGTGCCCTTGTTATGTAGGCTTCATTCAGAAGTTGCCATGCCATGACTGTTGAGAGATCATGTCATTCATCATTCCATTTCATTCTGTGAAATGCTGTGTTTAAATGTAAGGAGCCTGGGGCCTAGGGCCTGGAGTAGAGCTGCTATAAATTATGATGTGCACTAGGGATCCATGGGGACCACACAGCTTCACCTTTCATGCCACTATTCATACACTCTTCATCCTGGAGCACTCCAGAGACAAATAAAATGAAATTGTTTTGCTGCCAGTGATGTTTCCTCTTGTCCTTTATGTCCATACTCACTGATGAAAAGCAAAATATAGTCAATTGAGTCAGGAGCAGTCTCTCTTTATGCAGTTTTTGAAAGATCAAATCCCAATCTGGGAATTACATGGTCATAGAGCCATAATACATATGTGTGGGAGGAGAAGCATTTAAATAAATGAGAGAAACCAATTCCCTGACAAATAAAAATTCTCACAATCACCTTTAGCCTAGAGCTTGCAAAATGGCAGTAACTCAAATATAAAATCTTTTTCTCCAAATTGAAATTTAAATTAAAGCATCCTCCTATAGTATATATACTTAGGATGTCATCAATTTTTAAGGAAATCTTTTAGGTTAAGTATGTGCCCACATTAAACTGATAATTATCCCTCCTTTTCTTCCTCTATCCCCCTGATATTCAACATGCTGGATTTTTACTTCATGTTTTATTTATGGCCCAGAATTAATATGCAGATTCACAAAAACTTAAAAACTCATAATTATTCATAAAGGGCTTTAAGGTTATTTAGTACATATTTATGAAACTTTATGTTTTCAAAGAACTCTGTTTGAAAGTTCTACAGAAGGGTAGTGAGTAAGGTTAATGACTAGTATTGGGAATAATCTGAAAATGATCAAATTCTTGGGATGAAAATATTTGTCAGTATTTCTAATCTATATTTAAGTGAAGTAATGAACATCAATAGCCTTGCAAATATGTTCAGAAATGTCTTGGCAAGAGAGAAGATTTGCATATCTAATGCAAACAGCCAATGAGAAAAAATATCTAGTTAAAAACCTTTGATCACTAGGCATATGTAATGAGTGATAGAGATTTATCCTGTCTGTTGTCCATCTGTATTGAGTTAGGTTCCCATAGAAATGTGCTAGAGTCTAAGAAAAACATTACCACCGATTGAAGGTGGCCACGGTCTATTTTGTATTTTTGAATAAGCAGTTGGAATGAGTTGTGTGATTCCCTCATTCATTCATCCATTTTTTCAACATTTATTATATTTCTATTGATGGAAATTTCAATTTAAATAATCTCAGCACAGTGCTTAGCACATAGTAGGCACTTAATAAATATTATTGAATATCTATTATTGAATCAGATTTAGAAACCAAAGCACCAAGAATTCAAATGAATTGCCCAAGGTCGCATAGCTAGCTGGGACTAGAATCCATACCTTTAGTCTCTGAGTTCTCTTTCTATTTTATCATGTTACTTTTAGGCACACTTTTATTTATGGGAGATAGAAGTTATTTATGAGATGTGGAACTGTAAGGGTGGTGCTCCTTAAACCTTTTTTTTTATATATGTATTTTTCTTTTCACTTCCCTTATGATGGGAAAACCATAATGCAAGGGAGACCCAGTTCATCCAGCAAGGCCTAGTGTATTTGGACCATAAGAATGGCTGAGAAATATGTTGGGGTTTGCTCCTTCTGGAAAATGTACAAGTTTATCAGGGAAAATATGTCATCTGGAACACTGAGTAGGCCAAATACTGATGCTTATTAAACCTAATAAATAAAGCTTTTGAGCTTTCATGCTAAATTTTCTCTGGGCATTCTTTTTCATTATTAACTTAAGTGTATACACACACACACACACACACACACACACATACACATACACAATATGCAGGTCCATCCATAATGTTGCCATAATAGTTGCATTCAGTGTGATGATGATGAACAGAATGGAGAGTCTAATCTATTTTTAACACCTAGTGTATATTAAATTATTTGAAATAATGTCATATTTACCAAAGGCTTATAAAACATAAATATATATTATATAATATATATGAAAACAGAAGCAATGCCCTTCCAATTGTATAGCAGAGAGGGGAGAAGGAGGGAATAGTGATCTTCTTTCAGCAGTAGACTATGAAACTATAGTAGAATATTTCTCTCACGTCAGCCCCGTGTTTATTTTCTGTAATAACATAATTGCATATTTAACACACTCCAGGATTTTTCTTCCAAAACCTCAAACTTCTTGGAAGAGAAAGAAGAAAATTTTACTAGTTACTGATCATTGCTTGAAGGGGGGCGCTCTCATCCAGAACTATTTCCCAAATGAGACAGGGACGTGGGAAGTGCAATTTTTCAACTGGCTTAATAGAACTACCAATAAATATTTAAGCCACCTCAATAGAGACATGACATGCCAGTTTGGACAATGAGCTCATTTTGATTTCATAATATTGGAATAGCCAAATCAGCACTCCAGACATCTGAATTATTAATCAAGTAGGCACAAGTGTGGAATACCTCGACAGATCACCAAAGCTCCCCTTGCTACTATGAATGATATGTCAATGAAGCATTTTGAGAGAAGGCACTATATATATATATATATATATAAATTTGATATGCCTTTGTTCCTTACAGGAAAAAATAAATGGAATAATTAATAAGCTACATGTAATTAAAAATTCTAAATAACATTCAAAACATGGTACTTCTACTAGACTACTGGTTCCTAATGCTGCCTGAAGAATAGTATAATCACAGGGTATGAGTGTTACACATTTCAGTTTTATATTTGTCCAGATGGGTTTGTCAGCTTGTGGAGAGGTTTGGATAGATATTTCAGGAATCTTCCTGCTTCTCCTTGTGGGAGACACTGATTCATGTCTAGAAGGGAGCAAGAGTAAGTGTCCTGAGGCTGGCCGTTTTGCTCTCCTCAAAGAGAAAGGCATCAAACTAGAATTCTGTCTTACTGCATCCCCAAATATTGCTAGTCTGCGGGAGACTGGTAGAAACTACTTTCCTGGTCAGTCACTTTTCCAAGAAGAAAGGGTGACCTAAGCTTATATCTGAAGGCTCTGCTCCATTCTCATCAAATCCTATATGTCGTTATTTTCTGGACCTGGAAGCAAGAAGTCGTTTAGAGAAGCTGATAACTCTATTCCTTCTCCTTGATTACCTTGGATCTCAACTTCCTACTAACCTTTCTTTTCTGTCCCTTCCATTTTCAATAGAATTCTCTTTGGAAGACAGACAGACACAGAGAGAGAGACAGACAGACAGACAGACAGACACAGAGACAGAGAGAGACAGAGACAGAGACAGAGAGGAGAGTGCACCAGACAGCACCGAACTATCCCAAAAACTATCCAAAAAACTGAACTACCCAGAAAAAAAGAGGGAAAAAGGGACTATTGTAGGAGAAGTGGTCACCAGTGCCAAAATCAGCAGAGAGTTTCAAGAAGGAGAAAGACTCAGAAAAAAAAGTAATGAATTTAGTAAGGGAAGACATTGGTAAACTTTGAGAGGTTTTAGCAAAGTGTGGAGCTTCGAATCCAGATTGTAAAGAATTGTCAAGGGAGGCGGGGGAGGAAATGGAGATGGCAAGTGTGACTGACTCTCTGAAGGAGCTTGCCCAAATAAAATTTATTTATATATATTTTTCTCTTTTGGGGTAAGCAATGCATTGTCAGCAGAACTCATATTCTGATGCAAAATTTAAGGAATTCAGCATTAGGATACTGTAGAAAACTATAGTAAGGTATTTTTTGCCATTCTTGATTCAATTCATTTCATTCAAAGGACTTTTATTAAATAATTTCCATGTTCAAGGCACTTTGGGAAACACAAAGATAAAAAGCAAAAACCACTGTCCATGCTATTAGGGAACCTGCAGTTTGGTAGAAGCTAAGACAAAAAACACAAATAACTATATAGAAGTGGGGGAGGGGTCAGAAGAAAGGAATAAGCATTTTTATAGTGCCTATTATGTGCTAGGCACTAGGTTAAGTGCATTATGACTATCATCTCACTTGATTCTCCCAACAATCCTGCCAGATACATTATGTTATTATCCCCATTTTATAGTTGGAAAAACTGAGGCAAACAGAGGTTATATGACTTGCCCAGGATTACATGGCTAGCACCTGTCTAAGGCCAGATTTGAACTGGGGTCTTCCTGACTCTAGGTCCAATGATCTACCCACTGTATCACCTAGTTGCCTGCTAGGTCAGAACAAGAAACAGTGCATTGGCGTGGTTAGAGTGCCAGGCTTGGAATCCATAAGGCCTGGGTTTAAATTCTGTTATTGTTATTGCTGAGTCATATAAGCTTGTACAACTCTTCGTGGCCACATGTTGGGGTGTTCTCGGCAAAGATGCTGGAGTGGTTGAGTGGTTTGCCATTTCCTCCTTCCTCCTGCACTTGGAAAAAAACGTCAATCAGTCGTTACTGGAATTGCACAGGCTGGCAACTGACAAGAATGAACCCCACTTATGTGATTTCATCGAAACCCACTACCTGGATGAACAGGTCAAGTCCATCAAACAGCTGGGTGATCATGTAACCAACCTGCGCAAGATGGGGGCCCCCCGATTCTGGCATGGCGGAATATCTTTTTGACAAGCACACCCTTGGAGATAGTGACAACTTAGAGGTAAGCCACACCTGGCTTCCCCCACACCTGGGAACTGTGGGCACCACTCCTACTGTCTTTCAGTGCATGCATATTTTGGTTATCTGACCTTTTCATAATCTGTGCCAAAAAACTACCACCATTTACATCCCAATAAAATGACTTGGTACTGATAAAAAAAAAAGAAGGAAAGACATTGTATTACTGATAAAGTTCAATAATAGTGTTTGGAAGCAGAATGCTTAGCTTCAGAACATGGAAAGTCTATATTACTCCTCATTGGCAGGGTCTTGGAATTTAATATACTTTCAAATAGGTTTTAGTATGTGTTACAACATTTTTGAGCCAAATCCTAAGTTCAGAGGAATGTACATTTGGTGAACAACAGTTCTCAAGATGTTGAGGGGCACCCTAGGTCTGAAGGCAAAAGGTCTGGGAAAGCTTGGCTCCTGGCTCCTTCACTTACTAGTTGTATCTCCTCAATCAAGGCCCTTGACCTCTCTGGCTAACTCTCAGCTTCCTCAATACAGAGTTAATAAGACTGGGCACTGTCAATCTCACAGAATTGTTATGAAGTTTAAATTCAATACATTAAATATTGATTAAGCACCTCCTATGCGTAAGGCACTATACCAGATACAGGGGCTGCAAAGACAAAAATGAATCAGTGCCATGCCCTCAAGGAGTTTATATTCTACTGGCTCAAATAAGATATCTGAAAAGTAAATGTTCTGCAACTTGAAAGCACTATATAAATATGGATTTTCTATGATTAAGTTCTGATGTTTCTTAACTGGATACTTAGGAATAAATAATAGTTTAAAATAAACCTGTAGTTAATCTTACTAAATTTTTTAAAGAGGCAGTATAGACTAGTGGCTATCCATAAGGGTGTCCATGAGTCAAGAATACACTTGTACTATCTATATCAGGATTGGGGGGAGGGGACAGGAATTCATGAAAGTATCTTCCTATCTATATTAAACAAGCTCTTAAAATTTCCCCATAGAATCCCTGAATGAAAATTGTTTGTTTGCATGCTTTGACCACTTATGTTGGGGATGAGTTTGGGGGCTAACATATGTGTCAATTCCCTAATTACAATTTCTGGATTTTTGTTGTTAGCAGTTTTTCCTCAGCTCTCCTTTGCTTCCACAGACTGCCTCCCTCAACTTTGAGCTGATTCTAACCTCAGTCATATCCCTTTCTATTCTATTTAATGCTCCCTGAAGCTCAGCCACCCTGGAGCACTCACCATCCCAATTCTGAATATGTTGTCACCGAATTTGTATATTGGATTTCAAACTACAAGAAATCTGGTAAAATCATCCGTTAGATATGGAGTTAAATCCTTTTATTCTAGCTTTTCTTTAGGCATTATCCCCCTGTTACATCACCTCCACCACCCAGACCATCTTCTCCCATTGGTCAGTTCCTCCTTTTGCCTCCATTTTGTAGAGGGCACCAACTGGTCCTCCTTCTTCTCCCAGCTTGTTCTTGGCTTCTGCACCTCAAAATCATGCCCTCATGCCTGGTACTTTCATTACTCACTGTCCCCTTTGTTACTCTCTTTTGAGTACTATCCTACCATATTAGAATGTAAACTCCTTGAGAGCAGGAACTGGATGGAGGTGGGAGTTCATTGAATTGTAACCCCAGCACAACATTTGGCATATAATATTTGCTTAATAAATACCTGCTGCCTTTCCTTTCCTTGCCTCATCTTTCATATAAGGAAATTGTCCATGTATGTCACTCTGCTATTTTTTAAGACTTGCCCAGAACAGGGGTTTATTTTACTTAGTATATCAGAGTTTGCATATGTGAACAGCATATAGAAAACTTTTCAAAAACTTCTCCATCAACCAGAATGGCCCACTCTGGATACCAAATACTTATTATGACTTTCACATCCCAGCTGTTTATTTCTTAATATCTTCCCAGATTAAACTAAAGTCTTTTCATCTGAAATAGTATAGTCATGCATTAAAAATGAATGGAGGGAAACTGATTTGACAATGTGTTTTGTGATCACCAATCAGATCACACTAATTAGTAGAAGAATGTTTATACTGAAAACATTAAAAAAAAAAAGACTAATGAATCTGACTAGCTGTTGGTTTGTCTAGAAGCTAGTGGGAATAATTTAGGAGTCATTGTGTAACTGTGCCAAGCGTGAGAATTCTGAGTTAGTGAGCCCTAGAAGTTGGCATAACTTCATACGGAAGCAAATATTGCTTTCATCCTGTACTAGTCCTTCTGGAGCTCTTTTGGCAGTTTCCCTTAAATAGGCCAGAAACCCCACAATGATCGATTAGTAGTTTTTCCTCACTAGAGAGTAATTTTTTTGTAATTGTTATACTGAATGTAACAGATGTTCTAGCATTTTTTTTGCAGAGAATACCAGTGTCCTTCTCATGTTATATCTGACACCTTACAAAACTTCAGATGGATCTCCCTTTCAATTTCCTCCTCATCTGGAATTTTATCTCCAAGGAGGTCTTTGCCTTTAAATCTTTGAAATGCGGCTTTTAAAAAGGATAAAATGAAATATATGTCTATGTCTACAACATAGACTATCTGCTCATATGTTTTGGTTATGCCCTCCTCTGTGAGTGTACAGAATAGCTTTGGACACATACTCCTACTTATGTGTCTATATCTATAACCTGTGCATGCCTCTGAATTAATTTTCCATCCTGTTCAATAGGCCTGTTCAATCTGCCCATGCAGAACAGGCATTGTCCTCGGGGCTTTGTGCCCATGTTTTGCTGGCTCTGGAAGGTGCATCATGGCATATCTCTCATTTCATATGTCCTCTTTTTGAAGATCTCCCAGGGACAGCCTTCTTTTAATACACTTAAGCTTCTTCTGCCCTAGTCAGACTTTGAGTAGCAGTAGGGTCTCTCTCCTCACCTTTCACCTCAAAGGACCTTGCCTCCCATCTCTCTCTTTTTTTTAAACAGATGCCAGATTGACTTTCTTAAATAACATGCCTTTCTAATTTTTATTGCTGATTTATTCAGTCATTTTTCAGTTGTGTCTGAAACCCCGCATGTTTGTGTTTGTGACCCCGCATGGGGTTTTCTTGGCAAAGGTACTGGCATAGTTTTCCATTTTTTCCTTCTCTAGCTCATTTTACAGATAAGAAAACTGAGACAAACAGGGCTAAGTGACTTGTCCAGGGTCACATAGCTAGTAAATGTCTGAGGTTGGATTTGAATTCAAGTCCTCCTGACATCAGGCCCAGTGCACTATCCACTGTGCCACCTGAACTTTTAATATCTCTCCCACCTCCAACTGATATAAACTTAAACTCCTTTAGCTGGCATCCAAAACCCTACAAAATTTGGTCCAAACCTTGATTTCCAGACATCTCTTGCTATTCCTTTCATGACCTGGCCAGATGGGAGTATTTACTATGCCCCACACTTTCCTTTCTCCATACTTTCATTCACATTGTTCCCTCTTCCTTGAATGACCTCCCTTTTCTACCTCTTTAATTCATGGCCCAACTGAAAACCATCTCCTTCCTAAAACCTTTCCTGATCTCTAAATTGGGCCTTAGAAATCATTTCTTCAATAGCCTCCTTTTATAGATGAGAAAACCATGGCAGGAGAAGTGCAATGTCAAACACTGCTCAATGTCAAATATGGTCTTAGTAGCCAGAATTAATTCAGACTGGGGTCTTCTGACTCCAAATACAGTCCTCTTTCCACTATTCTATGTTTCTTCTCTTAGCACATTAAAGCTCAATGGTTCTTAAAGGCTCCTTCAATGAAATACAAGCTCTGAATTTCCTACCAACCTGAAAAGTTTTGAGTGGGGGCTCTGAGTTGGGTGGGAAGTCTTTTTACTCTGTATATATTTTGCAGGTGCCTATGTATTTATATGTCATCTCTCCTATTGGTGTGGGGCAGGGATTTTTTGCATGTGTTTTTTTTTCCTCTTTTGTAAGTGTGTGGTATATGGTAGATATTAAAACTCTTGTTGATTTGTTCATTGGGAGATGGATTGATTGGATGACCTTGAAGTTCCCTCCTAGTTAATATTAAATCTATAATGGAAAGGACTCTTCAGTGATGAGTCATACGTTGTCCTGTCTGAAGCTGAGGGAAGAAAAGGTTAAGTTTAAGTGTTCTCATTCTACAATAGTAGTCACTTCATCTGTCTCTTGAAAATTGTACTTTTGTTGAGGATGGCTAAATGTCCTGGAAGCTGACAAAGAATGTAAGCTCCCTCAGGGTAGGAAGGATGCCTAGGCCCTTCTGTCTCTTCTCTGGATTCTAACTCATTTCATAGGTAGGTACTCAATAAATATTTGTTGAAATGGGAAAACAGAGACCAGGGGACAAAAAAAATGTGGATGTATTCACTCAATACTGAACAATGAGTAGCAATGAGTATATTCTACCTGTGCACATTACAATTCTGTAATCAAGTAAGTTTGTTTAAGGGCTGCTGTCTTCCTTAGGGGCTATTAGCATAACAAAGTGGTATTTGTTCAGCTGGCAAAGTAATATATTGTGCTTGTGTTTGCTTTTTGGTTCCCAAAGTTAGCCAGTAGATTTTCAAGTATCCTTTGATGTGCTAAGAGCCTCTAATGAGGATGGTTAAATAAACAGACTATTAGGTTGAAAACCCTACCTACACAATCTACCAATTCACTTAAGAGTTGAAAGTTACCACTGTTTTCAACCAGCCATTTTCCCATTAAGAACAGACCACTGGCTCCTTATTGCCTAAAGGTAAAATCCAACTTCCTCAGTCTGACATTCAAAGCCCTCTAGATCTAATCCAAATTTACCTTCCAGCTTATTCTCTTTTAAAGCTTTCACAGGCACTTTTCTTGTATTATTTCTTGTAATACGGTGTTTAGGGTTTTTGTTTGTTTTGGAGTTTTTTGTTGTTGTTTTGGGTTTTCTGGGCTTTTGTTTTGTTTTTTGCTATGTCTTTCTGGAAGACCTACTGTGCTTACATTGTGTCTACAAATCCTGCTCTCTAGATCGGTTATGTTTTGTTTGCTTTTTATGTCTCTTCTTCCAGATTGTCTTTCCTCTCTGTGCACTTGTATTCCCAATCACTTGCCTTCTCTTTTGTTTCTTTGTTGAGATTTGCCACCACGGGTTTGTTTTAATTTTTATTTTTGTCTTTCTTTCTATTCTGCTTCTTATATCTGTTGTGCAGGCCAAAAAGTCTGCTTTCACAGTTCTTATTTATTATGTGAATCGTATGGGAACATGCTGCTATAGTTCCATATTCCCTTGAGAATCCATAGGACCTCTGCTTTATCAATTACTGATTCATTTTTCTTTATTTTCTGATATTCAGGGATTTTTGGATTTGTTTCAATGATATAGTTACCACATTCCCTTCTGTTGCTAATATCTTCCCTGTTGGTTTATTTGCTTGTGTTTATGGTTTACAGTTTTTTCCCCTCTTGAGTTCTTTGGCAATTTTAGTGTTATTGTTGTTGTTATTTTCCTCTCTCATATTCCCCTATCACTCACTTTTTGGCTCCTTCCCCTTTGATGGTGGTTTCCCTGAGGGCTGAACCCAGGAGCAGGGGTATGCTGATAAATGTTCAACAACTGGATCTCTGAGGGGAGAAAGGTACATATCACAATCTTTTAAAATTTAATCTACATTATTGTTTTGTCATTACAATCAACAAAGCAATAAATCTACCCCTGATTTTTAGCATTTGTCTATTATGGGGTATAAACACTCCTTTTGAAAATTTAACAAGTGGCTCTCATGAGGCAAGTCAGTAGGACCTGGCTTCTGCATTCCCCTCAAAGCTACACTAGAAATTAATTTTGCATTGGCCTTGGTCTTTGTCCCAAGAGTTTTTGAAAGGACAGAACTGGCCTCAGTTTAATGCCAGTTCCCTTCTTTCAGGCCCAAAGTGTCTCCCCCACTACTACTCCCACAACATGTATATACACGGACACACTGGGGCACATTTAGATGCCCCAGTTCCCTCTGTTCCTTAGGAATCTGGTTGAGCCACAGAGGTGCTGCACTTCCCTGGCCCCCCTACCCAGGAAGGGAAAGCTTCTTGCTTTCCTACATATCTACCTACTCCTTAGAGAACAGAGGTTGCAGAATTGAATTCTGGTACTTGTTTCTTCAGAAGAGTGAGATGAGGGACAAAGCAAAGGAATACACTGGCAGAAGCTACAGCAGCAACAAGAGAAATGCTGAGTAGGTGCCAGAGATTGTGGCTTTCTTCCAGAGTATGATGCTTGGTGATGAAATGGAGGCTAAAGAAGCATGTTAGGGATTAAGATTAATTTTCTCTGCTGCTGGTTACTGGGTTGTTACCTCATTAGTGTTCTTAGTGTCTTAGATCAGTAGTGTCACACTTAAATAGAAACCTACAGGCTACAAATTAGCTCAGAAAATTACAAATTAACATTATTTGTGTTTTATCATTTTTGTTAAGTATTTTCTAATTAATTACATTTTAATCTAGCTGAGGATGTACTCAGGAGTTTTTCTGGCTACTCCTAGGAGTTTGATGCTTCTGCCTTAGCCTATAGAAATAAGTGGGAATGCTTTACCTCTTGTGCATAATTCTTATTTTGGTGCGGTTTGAGAGATTGTGAGATCAGAAAAAAAATGTCTAATATTTCATATTGTTGGTCATGTAATACAAAAGTCCAATGGCCACAAAGACAGCTAAAGAGTGTTTAGAACTTGGTCAGATATCAAAGACACCATGGTCATGCATTGCATCCCAGGTCATGAACAGTCATTTTGACTTTTGCCTTGCTACTGGACTTTTGATGGCTTAGGAAGAGAGAGTGAAGCTGACAACTTTGTACAACTCTGCCTTATTTAAATCCAATTTACCCATGAGTCAAGACATCACCCCATGATGTCATTGATCCTCTTTGAAAATGAAGGCTAAATAATAGCAATTGATACTTAAACAGCAAGGAGATAGAAAGAACTATACTAAGGATTCTATTTGTTTTTACATACAATAAACACATAGATCTAAGAAAGAATAATGTATTACAACTGATATGGAGAACTATTGGCAAAGGAACTATCCACAAGAATATAATGGCAAATTAGAGTGGACTTCTGTTTTAACATATAAAAGATGGAACATACGATAAGGACAAATAAATAAATGAAACCCAACTGGGAATTTACAATCACACATAATCTATTTTGTACCAGATCTTAGTATCTAAAATGTGTCCATAGCAACTCTCTCCAACCCCAAATTTACAACCCTTAGATCATTACCTTAATTTAAAAAAAAAACAAAACTCCTTTCAATATTTTGTCCGATATCCAGAGTTTATTTTTACAACTTTAGGGAGGATACTGCTGTGCAGGCTACAGTAATGATCCAGTGCTGGACTGCCCAGTGCCCACTAAGGCACTCTTATTTGGAAACACAAACCCTATGGAGAGTTCAAGTGCCCATAGTTCAGACTTGCTACTTAGAACCTGGTATAGATCTCATCACTTCTCACTCACTTCTGAGAGTTATTATGTGTGAGATGCAAGTAATTAGACCAGAAGCCTCATTTCCTCATGAGCACAGCCTCTCACCTCATGATTGCCACCCAAAGGAAGGCGCCCCCCTAGCATCCCTTAAGTCTTCAATCTCCTGTATTCACTCTGCTTTCACACAGAAATGAAAACCCAAAATAAAGACTCACCATCACCTCTCTTCTCCTTCTATCCTCATAGAACCCAGGACTAGCTTCAAACCAACCCAATGCCACATTCACCAACATTCTGTCTACTTTCTGATTATCTTAAATATACCCACATAATTGTGATTATTCATTCTCTTTCTAGTCAATCTCACAACATTGAGAGCATGGGGAAGGAATTTTCCTTAAAAGATGCAAAATCTATATATTTTCCCCTCTAGCCTTCTTGTGCTCTAATATCCTAACCATAATCTCTCCCTCTCCACCGTAGTTTGAGATCTGAGTGTAAAAGTGTAATCCACTAGAATTTCTTCCATACATACCTGCAGATATCCCTCTGAGGGCAGGAGATGTTGGTAAATTAGACCTGGACCTCATCTTGGCTGATTTGCAGCCTCTCAAATGACTCTGAACTTAAGCTGCTACTACTTTGGTGGCATCACAGGTAAAATCCAAAATACACCCCCCCCCCCTTGCCTATCTCAGGGAAGGACATTGCCTATACCTTTCATCAAGGTATGGGCATTATTGTCTGCACTATTGGGCCAGGTACCCCAGACACAGCATGTAAAACATGCTCAGGTTGGTTTATTATAGCACCCTAGGGAAATAAGGTCTTAGGGAAAACTCCAATGAGTTATACTTTCTTTTGTCCAATAAAGGCTACTCTTTTCCATCCTGAATCCAGGACCATTGACATCAATGACCCAGACTACCCAGTGTTCCTTTCTGAAAGCAGAAGCCATGAAGTAGTGTGTATCACAATAGCCTTCTAATTGGTTTCCCCAAACTCCACTCAGATGATTTGTCACCTACTTCCTTTCTCAATTAAGTGCACTGGTTCCCTATTCCCTCCAGGATCAAAATCCTCTTTTTGACATTTAAAGCCCTTCACAACATAACCCTTTTCTTCCTTTCCAGTCCTTGCTCCAGACTCCCTCCATGTACTCTGTGACTTGCCTAGCCTCACCCTTTTGGTGTTCTTCACACACAACAAACACCCCAACTCCTGTCTCCATTGCTTTGCTCTGACTATCCTCCATTCCTGGAATGTTCTTCTTCCTCACCTCTGATTCTTGGTTTTCCCAACTTCTTTCAAGTCTCAATTAAAATTCAACCTTCTACAGAAAGTCTTTTCTGCTACTCCGGCCTGTCCCCTTAGTTGCCTTCGTTCTTTGAAGTTACCCTCAGATATTGCCTATATCTCATCTATGTGCAGTTATTCACATGTTGCCTACCTATATTAGAACATGAGCTAAGATCAAGGATCATGTTTTTTGCCTTTCTTTGTATCCTCCAAACTTAGCTTAAGTAAGTGCTTAATTAAGACTTATTGACTGACCCAGGGAAGTCTGCTTTCATCAGTTGCCCCATAGTTGCATGGGTTCAGGATTCTATTGCCCCTTCATTTAGTATTCAAGTCAATTATTTAGCTGGACAATCATGTACACTGTGTCCTATCAGGTTGTCTAAAGTAAATTCCTCCATTAGTAGACCTGATGCTCCTCATTGAAATCTTTTTTAAAGGTTGCCACCGAGATTTTCTTCTCCCAGCCTTAAATCACTCTCAACTGGCTAACTCCCTTCAAGATTTCAGGCAGTGATCTTCCATAGTGCCTAGTACTTAGGGTGGAAGTTGTACCATCCTGTGTTCTATATGAGGAACCAAAACATGCAATGAATAGCTGCCTTGGAACTCTAGTATAAACATCTTTAACCTTGTTTTGTGTCATGGACCCTCTTAGTATACTGAAGCCTATGGACCCCTTCTCAAACTGTTTAAATGAATAAAAAAACGCATAGGATTAAAATGGAAACCAAAGGTTAGTGAAAATAAAGAAAAACATATATGTGTATGTGTTTTTTCCTATCCAAATCCATAGATTCCCCCCTCTTGAAACCTTCCCATGAGACTGTGTACCATAGGTTAAGAATTCCTGCTTCAGTACTTGCTGAGCAATGGGCTTTCTTCCCTTATTAAATGTATTGGTCAGTCAAGTGCAGCCTCTCCTAGCTTTGCAATCATCAAGGCTACTCATACCTTATTTGAGTGTATATGGCTCCTAAGGGTAAACTGACAATGCTCCTGGAACAGCTAATATATCCATCTACTTTCCCTGAAAAATGAGGATATCTAATCATTGACTCTTCTAGAATAACCAGAATTGGGAGATCAGTAAAGATGGCCTGAACTCAGTAATCTTGTTGTGCTATGAGTTTATCAATAAATGTGGCACTTTCCAGCTGGCTGGAGCTGATTTTCCAGGCTCTGAACCATTCTGACAAACCCATCTAAGATGACAGGAAAGGAAATCCTCCTCTAGAGCATCACTGGTGTATCTGTTAGGTTGCTGAGTGCCCCTTAAGTGACACATCTTTGGAAATGGAAAACTAAAGGCAAGCTCAACTTCAATACATCATTCTAGACAGAGTCTGTTCTCACCATTCTCAATAGAACTGACTCTGTGTGGGTATATACTTCCTGGAGAGTTCTAGTCCTAATTCTAGGCTCATATCTACCCACATCACAATAACCATACAGCTGAAAGAGGTTCACAGAAAACTCCCAGAGCAACAAAGACTCCCATTCTCCTTACTCAACCCCACACACTCTGTTCTTATGGTTTACTCTGGCACAGTGGGCTCCCAGTCTCTAGGATCACTGTAGTACAGTGGATTCCCAGTTTCTATATTCCTAAGTATGCATTCTTTATTCTTATACTGAAATGCAAATGTGAAACATGTACTCACCACTTCTTCTCCTTCCATATTTCTACAACCAAAGCATCTGGCTGGCTTCTAAAAGATGTCAAATACACATGACTACTTTCTCTTGCTCCTAAATACCACAAATCTCCCATGGAATAGTAACCAATTCCTCTGCTTGAGGCTTATTTTGCAATAGGGAGATAAGAGAAAAGTATCATTCCACAGAAGTGGTTAAAACAGCAAGACTTGCATCTGTCTTCCCCTTTCCACTCTGACATCTAATTTTATTAGCATATCCTGAGCAGTAATTTTATTTCTTTCTACCGGAGGTGATATGACATAATGGAGAGAAAGCAGATTTTGGAGTGAGTAAGGCCTGGGTTAAAGTCCTCTTACTCTGTATAAAGCTGGGGGGGACATTAATCTCTCAGTGCCCTAGGCAACTCTTCAGAATAACTTGCATTGTAGTCACTAATTTGCTTTGGTAGAGGGAACTTCTTCACAGGGAGTTCCCCATATAGATGAAATCACAAGTCTAGTCTTTTTTTTGTTAAAAAACAAAAACAAAAAACCATGAAAGTAAATGAAATTCTAATGTTCTTGAGAAGAAAAGCAAAGTGTTGTAGAAAGACTATTGAACCATTTGACGGAACACATAGCACTGATATTTATTTACTGGATAGTACTGGACAAATCACTTCCCCATCTGAGCTTATGATTTCTTATAAGGACAATAAATAAATAAAATAAAATAAATAGGGGGCGGAGCCAAGATGGCAGAGTAGAAACAGCACTTCAACAGCACTTCAGTCCACACCACTTCAAAAATCATGTAAAAGGGAAATCTGAACAACTTCTGGAGCTCCAGCACTCACAGAATGACACAGAGAAGCTAACCTCCCACTGAGGACAGCTTGGCAGCCCTGTAGGGAGCGGCCAGCACAGCACTCTGGGAGCCGCCAGCACAGCGCTCTGGGAGCAAGCCCAGGCCCACCTGAATTTTGGTTTTAGCCCCTGGGCAGTCCAGGCCAGCATCCAGCTGGAAGGACCCCAGAACACCAGCAGCTGTGGCTTTTCCAGAATTACCAACACATAGATGCCTAGGACAAAGTGAGAGGTTAGTGCCCTATGGGCTTTGGGACCAGTATTTGGGAACACATCAGCTTCTTCCCTTGGGGGTGAGAAGCTGCTGAGGAGACATGGCACAGACGTCATTTTGCAGCTTCAGTTGCAGCTTCAGCTCCTGGCCTGTGAACTGTAGGGGGATCCCGTGATCAGTCTGGGGGATAATCACTCTTGCTTTAACCTCCCTGGATCTGGATTGCGGTCTGGGGTAGAGGTCTTGGGGTGTATGTCCAGCTTGCCACAGTGTGTGGAGGCTTCAGAGAGGCCACCCAACTAATACCTCCGGAAGTTGAGAAGTCCCCAGCGTTTGGGAAGGAAGCTCCCCTGTTTGATGGCAGAGTCCTACTGTGGCAACAAGCCCAAAAATCAAGTAATTAAGTGGCAACATGCCTAGGCAAAGGAAACAAAATAAACAGAAAAATCCAACATTAGATTCCTATTTGGGGGGCAAAGAGGATCAAAGCATGGAACAGGAGGAAGACTGTGAGGTCAGAAATCCTGCACCAAAAGCCCCAAATGAAAATATGAGTGGGTTATAGGCCATACAGGACCTTAAGAAGGATTTTAAAAACCAAATAAGAGAAGTGGAAGAAAAATTGGGAAGATAAATAAGAAGGATGCAGGAAAAGTATGAAATGAGAGTCAACAGCCTGACTGAGGAAAACAATACCTTAAAAAATAGACTAACTCAAATGGCAAAGGAGGCTCAAAAGGGCAATGAGGAGAAGAATGCCTTAAAAATCCGAATGCCAGATGGAAAAAGAATCTCAAAAGCTCACTGAGGAGATTCATTCTTTCAGAGTTAGACTAGAGCAAATAGAAGCTAATGACTTTATGAGAAATCAAGATGCTGTTAAGCAGATCCAAACAAATGAAAGAACAGAAGGCAATGTGAAATATCTCATGGGAAAAACCACTGACCTGGAAAATAGATCCAGGAGAGATAATTTAAAAATTATTGGACTACCTGAAAGCCATGATCAAAGAAAGAATCTAGAAATCATCCTTCAAGAAATTCTCAAGGAAAATTGCCCTGAGGTTTTAGACCCAGAGGGCGAAATAGAGGTTGAAAGAATCCACCAATCACCTCCTGAAAAAGATCCCAAAAAGAAAACTCCTAGGAATATTATAGCCAGGTTCCAGAATCCCCAGATCAAGGAGAAAATACTACAAGCAGCCATGAAGAAACAATTTCAATATTGTGGAAACGCAGTCAGAATAGCCCAGGACCTGGCAGCTTCTACACTGAGGGATTGAAGGGAATGGAATATGATGTTCTGCAGGGCAAAGGACCTGGGATTAAAACCAAGAATCACATACCCAGCAAAACCAAATATTTTGTTTCAGGGGAAAATATGGTCATTCAGTGGAATAGAGGACTTTCAAGCATTCTTGATGAAAAAACCAGAGTGAATAGAAAATTTGACATCCAGACACAAGAAGCAAGAGATGCCTGAGAAGGTAATCAGCGAAAAGAAATCAAAAGGAAATTATCAAAATTGAACTATTTACATTCCTACATGGAAAAACAATAACTGTGACTGATGAAACCTTTCTCAGTATGAAAATAATGGAAGAAGGGTATATGGGCATATGAATACATATGTGAATGTGTGTATATATGTTTACAGGTATACATGGATAGAGGGCACAGGTCGAATTTGGTGGGAAGGGATGATACTTAAGGGGTGAAACTGAGAGGTGAGAGAGGAATATAATGAGAGGAGATGGGGAGAGACAGGGTGGGGTAAACTATCTCATGTAGAAGAGGCAAGGGAAAGTGGTTGCAGGGGAGGGGAAGAACAGGAAGGCAAAAAGGCAAAACCATATTCTCATTGAATTTGGCTCAGGGAGAGAATGACATACATACTAAATGGGACATCTCACCCTGCTGGAGAGTAGGGGTAGGGGGATGATGGAGGGGAGGGCATTCTGGGGGGAGGGGAGGTTGGAGGTACGCACTATCGAAGAGGGACAGGATCAAAGTAGGGAATGGACCAGGTGGGGTGTGGAATGGGTGGGAGGGAAATATAAGCACTCTTTTACAATATATCTACTATGGTAATGTTTTGCATAGCTATATATGTACAATACATACTGAATTGCTTATCTTCCCAGAGGGAGTGGGTGACAAGAGAGGAAGGGAATGGATCTGGAATTTGAAGTTTTAAAATTAATGTTTCAAATATAGATAAATACTACTATTAATGCTATTTTGCATGTAATTGGGAGATAAGATGTGTAAGCATTGGGGCACAGAGATTCACCTTGCCCTAATGGTAAAGCCCAAGGGAGTATGGGAGAAGATATGGGAGAGAGCAGAATGGATGAGGGGATATCCTGTGGGGCTGCTATTCTGGGGTGGTGGGTAGGAGAAAAATGGAGAAAAAATTGTAACTCAAAATCTGGCAGAAATGAATGATGTAAACCAGAAATTAATAAACCATTTGTAAAAAAATAAATAAAATGAGGACAATAATTCTAAACTCTCTTTAGTACAGGATTGTTTTGAGGTTCAAATGAGATATTTTAGTGCATCTAACATTTCATTGAAAGTACCCCTCACAACTCATCTGTGCCTTCCAAGCCTGTGTGAGTCATTGTTTTTTTTTTTTATTTATTTAGTATCTTATTTTTCCCCAGTTACATGTAAAAATAATTTTGAAATTTATTTCTAAAACTTTGAGTTCCTAATTTGCCTGTGTGATCCTTGCCCTTGTTCTTGGGTAAGTCCTCCGCAATGGTTCACTCAACATGCTGGGGAATTTCTTTTGGACATTTTGACACGTTGGTACTCAGGGAAGCTCACAGGCTGACCTTCCCTCACCATCAATCACTTCCTTATTGGCCCACATCCCATTTCAATTGTATGTTTTTAGAGGATCTTGTTAGTATCACTTTTGGTATGCAATTTTTTGTTGGAAATATGCCTCAGTCTCTTTGCCTCTGCCATGTGTCTCTTCATTGCACTCTGGGGGATGCTTAATTTCAATTCTTCAGTAACTGAGAGTACATGCAAAGAGCTCTATAATCATAAAGCACTTTATAACCATAAATATAATTTAGCATTACCATCATCCTCATTACTATGGAAAGAAGAGGAAAATATTGTGAGAAGAAAATAAATATTTTTCTAACATCTAGAGCCATTGAAAAGAAAAATAAGTTGAGTGCTCTCATGTCACTGTATTTGGGTCTTTATTTTCTATTAGATTATTTGGTATTATTCTACCATTGTAGATAATAAGGGGAAAAAAAGACATCAAATCTTAGTGGGAGGGGGAGTTACTGTGGTCAGAATTCTGACATAGATGAGCCTGGATACTGAAATTTCAGATAGAGCAGGAACTCATAACTGCTGTGGACCCTTAGCATAATTTAGTCTTGTGATATTCACAAACATTATCAATATTTCTGAGTTTACAATCACACCTTTGACTGTTGACTTAAAGCATCTAGTTTGGTTCCGGCTACTGGTGATGTTTACACTTTAGAATCTATTATGCATAGAAAAATTAGGGATTATCTTTGACCTGGGTACCACATATTTTTATGCAAAACTAAGTAGGGTTATTTATTCATTTAATCAATTCCATATGTTTGCTATCATCATCGCTGTGTTGAGCAGATCTGATTTCTACTGAGGTCAAAATCAACATTTTCCTGCTCTTCAGGACTGTGGGTCTGATTGTTAACGCAGATAGCCTGGTTGGCATTCAAATAATGTTAAGCTTTTATAACTTGTGCCATGAAAGGGCATTAGTCTTTCAAAGAGGTCATCTGTAATATATACAAAGACAGAATCAAAAGGAAAATTATCCTCTTCAATGAAGTAATACCCTGAATGAGCCTATACAAAGAGAAGATGTGGTTTTGTTTTATTTTACTATTTTTCCAGGTTAGTTTGGAGAAAGATGTAGGAAAAATAACAGAGTTGCATGATCTCAGAGTGTGAAGGGGCTGGAGAAGTGATCTAGTCCAAACTGTCAAGTCAATAAGCATTTAAGTGCCATATACTCTGTTGGGTGCTAGGCATTCAAAGAAAGGCAAAAACATAGACCCTGCCCTGAAGGAACTTACATTATAATACAAGAGACCTACAAAGTCTCCTCCATATATACATAGTGCATACAAGATATATAGTAAGTAAATGGAAGATACTTAGTGGGGGCAGGAAGATGAATTGGCAACTTGAAGGACTGGGAAAGGTTTCCTGGAGTAGGTGAGACGAACTGAGCCTTAAAGGAGGACTGAATACATAACTATGCCTCTCCTTAACAACAAATGTTTGCCTGAAGAAGACTAATAGGAAAAACCTTCAAACTCCCAAAGAAGCTCTTCCACTTTAAGATAGCCATGATGGTTTGGAAGTTAATCCTTACATCAAGTCTAGATTTAGCCTTCTGCACTTTCAACTATTGCTCTGACTACCCTTCAAATATTTAAGACAGCTTCCCCCAAGGCTTTCTCATCTCTAGATCAAATGTCCAGTTTTCTTCAACTGACCTTCACATAACATGGTCTTCAGTCCTCTCATGATCCTGATTTCTCCCAGAAACAGGTCAACTTCTCTCATTCTTAAATGTGATATACAGAAGTGAAAATAGTATAGTATTTTCTGAACAGGGCAGAGAACAGAAGAGTATATAAATTATTTGGGACACAACTTCTCTTTAAATGTAGCCTAGGCTTGTATAGCCATGGCTCCTATACCAAGAACTTGTGAAATTGGTTTTTCTTTTACCTCAAGTGTAGAACTTTACATTTATTCTGGTTAAATGCCATTTTATTAAAGCTGTCCTATCATTCTAGCCTGGATAGATTGGAATCTGTCTTTCCTTTAACTTGCCAACTAATATTAATATAATCTGCAAACTTAACAAGCATTAGAACTTCATAGGTTTAATTTAAAACCTTGGCGAAAACACTGACTGCAAAGATCAAAGAACAAATCTCTGGGGTGGACCACTAGAGTTCTCTCTCCAAGTTGCTATTAAGCCATGAAAGATTGTTTTTTGAGTACAACCATTCAATCAGTTTTGAAGCCTCATCATGTCATGGAGACTAAAGTACTGGATTTTAATCAGTAAGACCAAAATTAAAATCATATCTTTGACATTTAATTGTTATACAATTACAGGCAAGCTAAGCCCAAACAAACTAGAAAAGAAAAGAAAACTGAGGTACTACCTCACATTGATCAGATTGGATAAAATGACAGAAAAGGAAAATGGCAAATGTTAGAGGGGATGCAGAAAATTGAGACATTAATGTACCATTGGTGGAGTTGTGAACTAATCCAACCATTCTGGAGAGCAATTTGGAACTATGCCCAAAGGGCAATCAAAAGTGCCCGCTCTTTGACCAAGCAACACCACTAGTAGATCTGAATCCCAAAAAGATCAAAGGAAAAAGAAAAGGACTTATGTTTATAGCAGCTCTTTTTGTGGTGGCAGAGAATTGGACATTGAGGGTATACCTGTCAATTGAGAAATGGTTGAACAAGTTGTGGTATATGATTGTGATGGAATACTATTGTGCTATAAGAAATGATGAGCAGGATGGTCTCAGAAAAACCTGGAAAGATTTACATGAACTGATGCAAAGTGAAGTGAATAGAACCAGCAGAACATTATACACAGTAACAGCAATATTGTACAATGATCAACTGTGAATGACTTAGCTTTTCTCAGCAGAATAATGATTCAAGACAATTCCAAAGGACTTATGTTAAATAATGCTATTCACCTCTAGAGGAAAAAATTGATGAAGTTTGAATGGCAATCAAAGCATACTTTTTAAAACTTTATTTTTCTTGGTTTTTGGGAGGGCTAGGGTTGGTCTGTGTTTTCTTTCACAACACGGCTAATATGGAAATACATTTTGCATGACTACACATGTATATGTATATATGTATAACATATCAAATGGCTTGCCTTCTGAATAAGGGGAGAAAGAAGGGAAGGAATGAAAGAATTTAGCATCCAAATTAAAAAAAAAATAAATGTTACTGTTAAATGTAAAATGTTAATGTAAAAATTATTTTTGCATGTATTGAAAAAATGTTAAAAAAGGAATGGATTTTTAAGTATTGGTAGAGTAGGACATCCTCAAGTAATTGTGTAAGGATACATATGTGATCATTCACAATTCACAAAAATAAATGTTAAAAATTTTCACATGTAATTGAAAAAATAAGATATTTAAAGTAAAAAGTTATTGTGGTCTTAGAATTGAAACTATTGAGTGATCTATTTTCAAGATATATAAAAGAGAAGTTACCAAATGGCTAAGAAAGAATATAGATGATATTATTACAAAAAAAAGTTAGAGAAAATCAGTATCAAGCATCCCTAACTTATCAGTGTCATAAAATATTTATGAAAATCATCCATCCATATATTAAGGGTATCCTTGATGAAAATATGAGAAACAGGTAGATTTGTGTAAGCAATTTTCTATAGTAGATCATATCTAATTAAATTAAAGTCCCAATTAAAGGTACAGATGAGAGATTCATGAATTCATCCCACTATATATATTCTTAAAAGAATTGCATTAAAAACATGATTCAATAGTGCAAAAGACAGCTTTAAGGGTTCTCTTCCAACCTAGTATACTCCTTGCATGTTAAAATCACAAAAGCTTCCTTGACAGATATAATCACAATGATAACTTTATTCAGTGATCATCAGTATCAAGCAAGGCATCAACTAGACACATCTAAGTGCAATAAAGACACTTGCCAATGTCATGGAAGCTGTATTTTCCAGAGTCCAAATGGAAAAGGAATGGTGAGGTTCTTCAGGAGCTCTTGTTTATAGATGACATTATGCTCACTTATCAAGTCCCAGAATACTACAGATCCTCCTCATTAAAATCTTTGACTATTCAAAAAAGATCAGTCACACAGGAAAAACTAATGGAGTAAAGAATTCCTATGAGGCTATAATATTCAGTTGAATGGGCAAGCCATTGATTGGCTTCTCAGTTTATATATGTACTTGGACAGACCCTGCCAATGGACAATGAAGCAAGCCAAGGATTTAAGAGAAGGAAAAGAATGGTTCAAATCACCTTAAGAAAAATTGCATAGCGTGTTCTGTGATCTCAAGTGGCTCTTTGACTCAAAAACTTACCTTCTAATCCTGATTTTTTTCAATAATATTATTTGACTATAAATCATAGTGCTACAATCTCCGAAAAATCAAAATTTCAGGTAACTCATCAGATAAGGGAGAGTCCTGTGGTTGGTGTAACTAGGTCCTGACATATTACTAAGGATGGCTTCCATTTTTTTTAATTGCATAAAAGATAACCAAGAAACGTACAATGAGAAAACCAAGCAGACTGTCCACGTACTAAGAGAAAAAGATAACATATTACAAGCCTGTTCTTGTGAAGGTAGCCATAAAATATTTTAAAACCTAGAGGAGGTTTCCAGTATATTAGAAAGACCTTCTCTGCAGGATTTATGAGGGCACATGGACAAGAATTGCTCAGGATAAGAAAGCATGGGTACATTGCCATCTGCACCATGTTGATGAGATTATAGATACACTGAAATATTAGAGTATTTATTATCATTATTCCTACAAAATTTTAAATAATATGTGTAATGAAGTCCAGAAGAATTCATTTAATCTTTACAATTGAGTAACACAGAATTTGTAGAAAGTAAGTTCTTCCTGGGATGTAAAGTGGGATAAGGAAATTTTATATGCAAGAAATTTATGGGGCATTCTTTAATTTCCTACTCTTCAGTTCCAAAGACATTTGTATAGTATTTTTTTTTCTATCAGCAACAGGAATTATATTGAAAGTCTGGGAATTTTGTTCTGATCTGTTCTTGTTGCCATTTCTTATGCTACAAACCTGGAATTATATTAACTTTTTTCTCTTTTAGAGATGCCTCCTGAAAAGGAGAATGACACTTTTTCCTTATTAGCTAATATAGATACTTGTATATATGCATCAAAGAAGCATGGGGTGACAAAAAGAAGCCTGTATTTGAGGTTTAGTTGGGATTTTAACTGTGTGATCATAGCTAGGTTACCTAATTTCTTGGAACCTTGATTTCTCCATGTGTAAAATAAAAAATAATACAAATAATAAAAAATAATAAGCTTTCAAGGTAATCTTCCTAATGAATGGGCCCAACCACATCATGACCTAAAAACTTCAGTTCCTGTAACCTGTAGGATAAAACATAAAATTCTTGGCCAATTATTTAAGGTTTTCCACAATCTGACTCAAAACTATTTCTCTATCCTGATTTTTCTCTATTTCCTGTCACACACTCCATGCTCTAGCCAAACTAGGTTATTCCTTGATCTTCAATCTCTTCCTTCATTCTCCTCTTTCTGTGTATTAGTAGTGATTGCTCTGTCTCCTTAATTTTATCCATTAAAATCTTCCTTGAAGCTCATTTCATTAGTCCTTTTGGTCCTTCCTAGCCCTGAACCCCAGATGGACATGATCACTCCCTCCTTCCATTTCTTAGAACACTATATAGACCTCTCCTTTTCCCCTATCATATTCTCCCTTGTATCCTATTTGTTTGAGCATACATCTTGACACTTTATTAGACTATAAGCCCCTTGAAGGCAAAGACTACATTGCTTCTCATTTAGGAATCCTCATTAGGAATCCTCTCATTTAGGAATCCAGTGCCTACCACAGATACTTATATGTTGTAAGTACTTATTAAATGTTTGCTGAATTGAATTGTACTGCTTACTTCATAAGGTAAATCTTAAACTTGAGTTCAGGGGGCAGCTAGTTGGTGCAGTGAATAGAGCACCAGCCCTGCAGTCAGAATGACCTGAGTTCAAATCCTACCTCAGACACTTAATACTTACTAGCTGTGTGACCTTGGGCAAGTCACTTAACTCCAATTGCCCTGCCTTCCTCCCTCCAAAAAGACAAAAAAAATCTTGAGTTCAACCCTGACTTCAAACACTTACTAGCTGTGTGACACTGGGCAAGTCACTTAACCTATGTCTGCCTTAGTTTCCTCACCTATAAAATGGGGACTAAAAAAAGCAACTGCCTCTTAGAGTTGTGATGACAGAATGAGACAAAAGCACTTTGCAAACCTTAAAGCACTATATAAATGCCAGCTATTATTACTATTATCATTAGTATTATTATAGCATTATGGAACTATGAGCTAGTTTTACTTAAAGTCTCAGGACTATAAGGCCTCATGGTGGATTAAATAAAAACCCCAATGATCTGTTACTCTTGCTCATTAAGACCCTCTCGGAGAAGACTACAAGAAGAGATGCCTATTGCAGAGCAAAATAAATAAATAAAAATCACTGGCCAACCTGTCTGGCCTGCTATTTTTCATCATCAGAATGTTTGTAGGTGGATGTGGATTCCCGGGTTGAGGGAAAATTCTCAGTTGGAATAGGACTTTTATAGGCTATCATATGGCATAACCAATAGTGTCAGAAAATTCCAAAGCCTGAAGGAATGGTTAGGGGGGAACCTTAAGAATTCTCCTCCTTGTACTTGGTTCTTTGTAACCAGTCTTTAAGAGAAGAAAGGAACAGGTGCAGGGAGGAGTGTCCCTCGTTAGAATATGCCCGCTCTATTAAACTTCTTTTCAACCAGTACCAATGAAAGGAACTGGATTCAGGGCTGGTTCAAGAGCGAAAAGAAAATAACATGTTTGAATATTTCTCAGGACTATAAGGCATCACGAGGGATAAAGAAACAAAGATTCCTCACTCTTGTTCTTTAAGTTGAAATCGGTAAAGGGACCTGTGGACGATTATAAATATATAAACTTAAAAAAACTAACAGCTTCTTGATTCACACAAATTATTGCCACGTCAGTCACAAAGCTTGAGAAAGAAGACTGAGCAGATCAGGTGTATAATTACAATTGAATTTGGCTAAAAGGAATAAAGAAAACCCCATTTTCATTGTAAAGGATTAGAGAACCTATTCCCTACAGCAGTCAATTTCAAAAGCAGCTCTATGCTTAGGTAAGTTCCTTGAGTTGCTGAGAAACAAAATGACGGAGCCATAATGTATAACAAAAAAATAGCAAGCAAGCTGATAGTAAATGTAAAGGCCCTGAGAGTTGCTGCATGCATAGTAGATCTCATCAAATAATAGCAAACTAATTGCTAATTGGCCACAGAATTTCAGACTTGGAAGGGGTCTCAGAGGCCATGTACTCTAACTCATATATACCTAAACAAGAACTCTCAATAAAATACTCAACAAGTGGTCATCAAGCCTTTGAAGAGCTTAAATGAGGAGACCTTTCCCAAGACAGCCTATTTCATTTTTAGGTTATTTAGCTATTGGGAATTTTATCCTGACATTAAGCCTAAATTCAACTTTTTGCCACTTCTGTCCATTTTTTCTACTATCTTCCCTCTTGGGCCAAGCAAAACAAATCCATTCCTTCTTCCATACCACAACCCTCTATATACTTAAAGAGAGCCGTCATGCTCCTCCCTGCCAAGCCTTCCCTTGTCTTCTCCAGATTAAATATTTCCAATTCCTTCAATCTATACTCATATGTCATCAAGCTGAGGACCTTTACCATTCTGGCTGACCTCCTAGGGATACTCTTATCAATGGCCTTGCTGAACTGTGATGCTCTGAACTGAAAACAATGGTGCAGATTTGGTCTGACCAGGCTAGAGCACAAGAAGACCAGGACCCCTCTAGTCCTGAGCACTATGCAGCCCGATTTAGCCAGTATTTCATCCTTAAATCACCAAATCCAACAGTGAGGAGAGACCTAGAAAGATTATTAGGTCCAAAATCCAATCTTAAGGCAAATAGATGCCTAAATTCTCCAGGACTTGCAGTTTTTTATTCTCTCTCCCTTATCATCTCCAAAGTTGGAGACTCTATAATCTCCAATGATACTCAGCCTTGATAATACAGTTTTGGATAGACACCAATAGAAGCCATAATAGCCAACTTTTTACTTCAACTATCCAAGGTTTCATCTTTTAAAAAACTATAACCTTGAAATCAGGAAGCTCCCAATGAGGGATTTTGTCCAGGTAAACAGAAGGAACTTAGGAAAGGGAGACTTTATAAAGGAGTGCTAAGCAGAATCTAGGACATATTAGAACTAGTAAGTTTGGGGTTCGAAGTGGAAAGTGAATTTAGAAATGAAAGTTACCTTAGAGGTTATCTTGTCAAATCCCTACCTGAATAATAAATCTCCTATATTATGCCTCAAATTTCAAAAAATCCAGATCTTGCTTCAAAACCATCTGTTATGGGAAATTCACTGCCTTTCAGAAGTAGCCTACTTTATTTTGGAATAATCCTCATTGTTAGGAAGTATCTCTTTATGTTAATTTGAAGCCTGTCTCTCTGTAACTGCCACCCTCTAGTCCGAACCTGCTCCCTTGCATCAAGTGAAACAAATGTAATTTCTTGTAGTTTTGGGAGATGACAACCTTTCAAATACTGGAAGGCTATTATCATGTCCATTTGAAGTCTTCATTACTGTAGGACAAACATTCTTACTTCTTTTAGTCATATAAACTTGATCTCACTATGTTATTCCTTGTCAAATAATTATCACATTAGCTTTGGAAAGCACATGTTTACTTGGCTAATTATGTATACAGGGAAACCAGTTACAATATAATTCACATTAGACTTCCCTTTGTTTCAGTATTCTCTGAGCATGGAGAACAACTTATCAAAATTCATCTTCATAAAATCTTTTATATATCTAAAAACAAAATTGTTGCACTTAAGTAAGTCTTAGACTTCTCTTAGTTAATCCTAATTCCTTTGAATAGACTCACTAGACTCATATCCTATTCCTTTAGTCATTCTGGCTGCTCTTTTCTAAATTCTCCAGTTTCTCCATGTTCTTTTCAGATTCTCATAACTAAAACTGGCGATCATCTTTATTATTGTTTGAATCTTAAAGCAACATAGGAAGCATCACCTCTTTGACTTTGTAGATCATACCTTTATTTTTAATGGTTTATTTATGCCTTCTGTCGTTTCAAACTGACCCCCTAAACAAACATCTGATACAATGACCACATCGCACAATGTAAACGTTGCTTTGTCCTAGTAGCCTTCTACTTCTTTGACTTGAAGGAGAATAAATGTTTCATTATCTTCTCTGAGGACTTTGTTGGCTTTTAAGTCACTAAGAATTCAACTTCTTTTTGGTGACTTTTTTTCCATTTATACTGTTGTAGTCATTGTGTATATTTTTAGTTCTGTTTATTTTTTCAGCATTGTTTCATAATTCCCTGCCATGTTTCACTGAATTCTTCATCTTCAATATTTCTTACTGGATAATAATATTCTGTTACACTTATATACCTTAATTTTTTCAACCATTCCCCTATCAATGGACTTTGTCTTCAGTTTTTTTTTTGCTACCATCAGTGTTATAATCTACAATAAACATTTATTAAGTGCTTACTAAGGTATTTTTAGTTACTTGGGAATATATGTCCAATTGTTGGATAACCAGGTCAAAGGGTATGTAATTAAAAAAAAAAAAATTCCAATTGACATCCAGTACAGCTGGACCACTTCACAGCTCTACCAAAAGCATATTACTGTGCCTATCTTCCCACTATACCTTCTTGCTGACTGTTACTATTTTTAGTAATCTTCACCAATTTTCAAGGTATGAGGGAAAGCCTCAGTATTGTTTTAATCTGCATATCTCTTGTTATGAGTAATTTGGAGTATGTTTACATATAGTCATTTATAGTTTTTTTCTTCTTTGAAAATTGCTTATTTATATTCTTGGATTAATTATATACTGAAGAATGGTTTTTGATGTTACATATTTATGTCAATTCCTTATTTTTTGGATATTAGACCTTTAGTGGTAAAACATGATGTGATATTCTTAAAATCATTTTTATTACAATTCTATCTTTATTGGTTTATTTGTGCACAAGTCTTTTAATTTTATTTAGTCAAAATTATCAGTTTCATTTTCTGTGATCTCCTTTGTCCCTTATTTAGTTTAGAATTCTAACCTAGCTAAACTTCTGAAAGTATTTCAGTCTCTTCTAATTTGTTTTAAATTGATACCTTTTTAATATGGACTATATATTTTTGGTTTTCTATTTTAAGGTTATCATATCATACATGTAAGATGTTGACCTAAATAGATTTTCCACCCAATTTTTCCTCAGAAGTTCTTGTCAAAATATTGGTCTTTTCCCCAAAATAATTTATATTATTGAGTACAACATATTCATTTGTAATACATCTGAGGAGAATCAAGTTGGTGTTTTTGTCAATAACTCATCTTCAATTTGAAAGAAACATTGTGATAATACTGATTGAAGTCAGGAAAACATAGGTTCAAATACCATCTTGACATTTACCAGCTATGTAACAATGAGTGAGTCATTTGAACCCTATAAGATACTCCATAAAATTTATGTACTAATTGATAGACTTGCCATGATGTATGTTGCTAATGGTAATTCCCAAACCAAAGATACATATTCAGTTTGTAATAAATCATGACCTGGCTGGTTTTAGACAATGCCTTGATCAAAGTGCCATCAAAATCCATATTTAAGGTACTTTTGTAAGGGCCCAAAGTGGACATTGATCCATCTAGCCATGATATAGCCTCTCCAAGTACAATTAATTCAATTCCCCTTAATTTAACAAGAGTACCCCTATATTCTTAGACCTTAATAAACTACCAGTGAGTATAAGGGGAGGTATCAACTATAAAATGAACCCTGTAGCTCTTAAAAATAGAATTCCCCCCAATTTGGTAAAGTGCTTATAATGTCATCAAGTCACAATTTATACTGATGATTTGTCATCTTAGGAGGAAAATACTTTTAAAAGTAAGCTATGTCCCAAAGTTAGACAAATTTTAATGTGTAAATGGTAGGAAACATATTTTCCCTAAATCTAGAAGGACTTTATTCCATCTCAAAATCAATTTTCCTAATTGTTTTTCATAAAACACTAATAGAGGGGCAGTTAGGTGGTTCAATGGATAGAGTATTAGCCTTGGAGTGGAGAAGAACTGAGCTCAAATCCAGCCTCAGACAATTGATACTTAGCATCTGTGTGAGCCTGGGTAAGTCACTTAACCTCAATTGCCTTGCAAAACAACCACAATAACAACAGCAAAACCATAAAACACTAAGAAAGTACAAACATTGATAGTTTGACATTTCAAAATGCTCCTGGGGGAATCAACTGCATTTGTCTCTGTCATGACTATATGTATGCAACAAAGAATGAAGACAGAATAGAATAATGGGACTGTTGGAATATGGACTAAAAAATTAAAATGAAATCTATTCAGAGAAGATTATTTTCTTCCAATGCAGTTTTCCCTTTTTCTTGGATTTTAACATTAATGTGTCTCATTCATTTAGGTTCACTAGGCAGTGTTTATTATTAATTCACATTCTCAATTTTGAAGGGGAGATATTTCCCATATGGTTGACATGCTGCTCAGTAGGTTCATAAATTTTGAAGAGTTTTGATTAACACTGACAGAAAACCCTTTGAAAACATATGGCTATATATACATCATGTCATTTCTAATAATATGACACATCCTTCTTCACTTTTTACTAATAAGATGAGTTCAGTCCCACTTAAGAAACATAATAATGCTTTGTTGATTTTTCTTTATGGAGAGAAAGATTTAATAAAAATAAACTTTTTGTTGCAGCAGACATTATAAACACAACAGAGAAATTGTGGGAATTAAAAATGTGCTATCTGTGAGTGAGTCTTTATATATAACCAATTAGCATGTTAGAAAATAGGACTGTTCTTTGACACCCTAAATTTGTGGGGACACAGGTCCGAAACTACATCATGGATTAGGTGACTTTAATTCCTGTTGAGTTTCTAAACTGTTCTTGGCTATCTCTACTGGTCACAGCCTTTAAGTCATCTTGGATCCAAAATATTCCAATTATTCAACATATCCAGACTGAAAATTACCCCCACATTTGTGTTCATGTAGATCTCCAATTTCCTCCTACTTTTGAAACCCACAAGCATGAGTTCATTTTGACAATTCCAACACCAGTGAAGTGGTATATTCAGAAAATGTCAGTGGCTAATATAAGTTTTTTTTAAAAAAATATATTGCCAATGGCAGGAAAAGACATTCAGCAAATTTTCTTTTTAATATGTCATTCTTGCTATATCTAATTCTGAATTCCATTTTAATATTGAATAAGCACTTTCTTCCCAAGAATCACATAAGATCTTATGCATAATCCCTATCTTAGAGACCGCAAGACTTAGACTCATAGATTTAGTATCAGAGTTAATATGTGAGGAGAGGGCTTCTGACCCCAAATCAAGGCTGCTCTCTTCACAGGACTTCATATGCCTCTCAAGAGCTATATTACTTAGTTTTTTTTTTCATTTAGAATAAAATAAAGTAAATGATTAATAATTCATCTTAGGCCCTTTCTATATAACTGAATTTGCTACCGATGAAGAAGTCTTTCCATCTCTACTTAACAAAATACAGTTTCCTTTGGTTGTGTAGAGTAATAGTCTTATCAGCACAATATTTTTAACATTCTTATTCTGTAAAAAAAAAAAAGCTTTATCATAGAACATTTGTTCTATGAAGGATATCTTGTTCTATGAAGTTTGGATTCAGTCAAAAGGCCATACTTGATGACCTAGAGGGCCACATGTAGCCTCAAGGACGTAGGTTCCCCACCCCTGCTATAGAATCTTAGAATCAGAAAGAAAAATATAGGTCATCTAGTCCAATGCTTGCATAGATATGTATACTGTATTCATATACTGTTTGGTCATAATTTTGGCATTTTCATCTTAATTTTTTTCCATTCTGACATCATCCTCCTGGACCACTAAGTGTGGTCAAAATATCAGCCTCTTGTTTTACATCTTATTAACCACTTCTTGGATTTGCTTCTCTAACATCTCTCATTTAATTCTCTTCCTCTCTTCTCCATCACTCAGTTTTCCATGTCAGGCAGTTTGAAACCTTCTTTGGAACTCCTGAACCTCTTAAATAATTTTCTTGGATTTTTTTCTCAACTTCATTTGACCATTCATTTACCATTAGCCAAAAATATCTTTTCTCTCTGTGATGTCTCTATTTTAGCTTCGTAACTGTTAAAATTCACTCAAAACACTCAGGCAAGGCCATGCTGGAAACTATATTTTTGCTAACATAGTAGGAGAAGTGAGGAAAGCAATTTAACATTAGTGAAATTTTAGTTTGTATTTTTTTTAAAAAAGCAGTAACTAGAACCTTCTTAAATTAATTATGCTCATATCCCTTTAAAACATTCCAAGTTTTGTACACTGTCATATCAGTATTTGAACAACAGTTTAAATGGAAGCTGACATACTCAACTAGTTTAACTCAAATATTTCTATATCCTCTTGGGCAGCAAAAACCTCATGCTTTAAAAAAAAACTTTGGTGTCCATTAATTACTGGTAGCAAAAAAATATGAAAGGTCAATGGAAGCCTCACCAATAGGTGTTTCATAAATTAAATGGTGATAAGAAATTTGACCAAACCAAAAAAAGAAAAAGAAAAAATGGAAATGGAAATAAGCATTTTCAATAAGTGAATCTTAATAGTATATAAATTATTATAGTAGCAAGACATAGTAGGTATTCATGAAAATTTTCATTTTCTTTTCATAGCCTTTAGACTATTGTGTATGAAGCAAAATTCTATAAAAATCCAGAGGCAAATCAGATTAGCATTAATTTAATTTAAGAGTTTTTACAGAAAATATTCTCCACCCTAAATGCCTTCTGAAAAAGATAATAGAAAGAGATTAGTAATATATTCTACAAATGAAATAAAATGGAGCTTTTTAATCTCTTCCCCTAATCACTCAAGCTTATCCCCAAACTTTCCACTTTTTAGTAAGGGAAATCTACTTCCAATCACCCTAACTAAAAACCTCTCCCTCCTTTGACCTTTTCCTCCAATTAAATTAGTTGCCAAGTCTTGTCTATTCTACCTTTATGACATGTCTTATGTTCATTCGTATTTGGCCTCCATCCATTCAATCTATCTTCTTTCCAGTCAACCCACCATTCAATTGTAGAAATGATGCTCCTAAGCCACAGGCCCAACCAAAACATTCTCTTCTTCAGTGACTATGTCCCCCAGAATAAAATACCTTTTCAGTCTGGTATCTATATTGCCCAAATTTGGTTCTGACCTCCCTTTTCAACCTTATTTCACTTATTCTGTGTTCTAGTCAAACTGAACTATGAGTTTCTCCTTGAATTCTTTATTTTATCTTTTATTTCTATGTGTTTTCCCCATACATGTGAGCAAATTAAGGGGATTGGAGCCACAAGTAGTGATTGATTTAATCTTCTTTCTTGTGAGAAAACTTTATTCAGGTGTGGAAACTAGGAGAACACCTTATTATATTGTCTGAATCTAGCCCTGGGTGTCTGGAAAGCTGGACTATCTCTACTCTGCTATTCAGAGATCCTGACCAAAACCCTATCAGATCCTAAGATTGATGTGAGAAGCATTCCCGCAATTGTACATCTGAAGCATTTCATGTGTCTTCTCTGAAAACTGGCCCTGTTCTTCTCAGTCAGTTATTGTTTCTATGTTCCTTTGATTGTTCATGGACACTTGGGTTGAGTGGGACACCTCTTTTTCTGGTTTCAGAGAATTACATCTTTACATTCTTCCCCTCCCAACTTGAAAAGTCCCTAAACTTTCCTCCAATTAGAAATCAGATTACCTAATATTGTAATGTTTCCTTTTAATTAACTGGTCCCATTTGACTAATTGTTTTTAACGTATAAAAAATCTGTCTTCCCCTTTATTCAGGGTCCAGGCCTAAGCTGAGGAGCCATGATTCCAATTTGTTGGACGGCTGCCATGCATTGCTTAATAATTTGATGTATTCAGGAGATCAAATCTTTGTTTCCTTCATCATTTTATCTTTCATCTGTCCCTACATAGGATAACCCTCCTTAACTCCACCTCTCAAAGCCCTTGTCTTCTTTCAAAGCTGAGCTCAGGCTCTCATCTCATGGAAAGCTTTTGTTTATTCTCCTGAGCCCCAGGTGTAGTATTCTCTCCATCCTCAAGTTATCTCAAATTTGCTTTTCTGCGTACTTGTTACATTCCACCCTGTCCTCTGTAAGATGTAAGATCCTTGAGGGCAGGCCAATTTTCATTTTGACTTTGTAGCCCAAGCACCTTGGACAGAGCCTGCCTTATCTAGGTGTTGTATAGGTGTTTACTGAGTTCAGTTGAATTAAAAGGCAGAACAGGGCAGCTCAGTAGTGCAGTGAATAGAGTGCCAGTTCTAGACTCAGGAGAACTCCTCTTCCTGATCTCAGACACTTAGTAGCTGTGTGACCCTGGGCAAGTCCCTGTTTGCCTCAATTTCCTCATCTGTAAAATGAGTTAGAGAAGGAAATGGAAAAGCACTCTAGTATCTTTGCCAAGAAAACCACAAATAGACTCATGAAGAGTTGGATATGACTGAATAATAACAGCAACAGAAGGCAGAGCAATCATTATAATTATGTTATTGAATTGGCTTATTTTCTTATCCTTCTGATTTTAGTTCAATGGAGTTCAGACAGAGATTTTTCCAAGACAGGTCTCTATTCTGCTGTTGTTCTTTTATATTTCATGTTCTGTAGATTATTGAAAATATTAACAATCTCTGCTTTTGGCATAGGAATAAAATTATTGACCTGCGAGCTTATCTTTTATGGGTTTACTGAAAGTATATTCCAGATAACTATGATAGCAGACAAGACAACAGGGATTATTTGCATTTTATTATCTTCTCCCATTTGGTTTTGATTTTTTTCTGCTAATTCTCTATGTTTTAAAAACTTTTCATTCCAAGTAGCTTGGAGATTATGAACAGTATAGTGACATCTATTCAAAATATTGTTCTGAAATTTTTATGAATTAATGCCATGTAGACAATTTTTTTCTGTGATAATACTCTGGTTTCAGTACAGTCTATTTGCTGAATTTTCAAGAATGCTTTGACATCTATAACATAGGAATTTGTCTTCTTTTTTGTTGAAGAAAGATAGCAAACTTCTTCCTTGTAAGCCACAGTTGCTAATTTTGACCACCAGGTAGAAGCTTGTTAGGAATTCCTTTAGTAGGTGCATTTTTTTTTTTTTTTTGCATTTTGCAGGGATTTGTTGCCCAGTTTCTACTTTTTAAAAAAGATTTTATTTATTTATTTTTCTTTTTTTTGGAGGGGGAAGGCAGGGCAATTGGGGTTAAGTGACTTGCCCAAGGCCATATAGCTAGTTTTGTATTAAGTGTCTGAGGTCAGATTTGAACTCAGGTCCTCCTGACTCCAGGGCCTTTGCTCTATTCACTGCACCACCTAGCCACCCCTCTACTGTTTTCTTGCATAATCTTCATTGACCAATAAATCTGGGCCCTTTAAGGATAAACCTTCTGCAATTTCTGGTAGCAATGAGCTAGTCTTGCATTGCTATTGCTTCTTGAAATAAATTCACATGACTAGAGGCAGTCAAGGTGTACCAAATAAAGCACTGGATTCAGTCAGGAAGAGCAGGGTTTGGTTCCTTTCTCAGACACTTAATAGCTGTATGCCATTGGCCAAGTCATTTAATTTCTGTGGGCCTGAGTTTCTACTTTTATACGATGAGGGAGTGAGCCTCTAAGTCTGAGATCACTTCTAGTTCTAAATCTATTATTTATTTTAAAATGACATGTATATAGTGCTTCCAAAGAACTTTGTAGACATTATTTCATTGGAGCCTCATGACAACCCTATTCAGAAGATATCACAGATATTTTTATTCCCGTTTTCATATGAAGAAACTGGACCTCAGAGCCAATGTGTCAGAGGCAACATTCAAACTCAGGTCTTACTGACAAACCCAGCTTTCATTCATACACTCAGCTGACTCCCCAGGAAAGCTCCTCAGCTCTCTACTTATCTCTAAGTGTGTAGATACAGATGGAGCTTCAGTATGTCAACTTACACTATATTCGAACTATTGTGGTGATTTATTCCCTGGAGGTCAGTGAAAATTATACTAAGTAGCATTGCCTGGACCTCAACGGAGGCACTTTAGGTCCCAGGGAGTGTTTGAGAGCAATGTTGCAATTCAAAATAAACTAGGCATTAATCATTCACTTCATTCCCTTAGTGTCAATGCTCTCATATGAATTGAGTGAAGATGTCCAGGAGAAACTAAGCCCAGAAAATTTCCCTTCGTTTTTTTCCAACATGAAGGACAGTCAGTCTTCCAACAGAAAATGACTTTTAAACTTTCAAATATGATTCTTTGGGAAGAATAAACTAATATAGCAAATGTTTTTCAATGAGGGTCAAGGACACATGGATCACATAGTTTACAACTAAGATCATTTTATGACTTAATTACACACAAATACTATTGTAATTATATTCAGAGTATGTTGTAATGGAATTATATGGAATTTGGAAAAGTAGACTAGTCCAAATTCTCCATGACCACCACCATTACCCTACCTCTCTAAACTAGACCAACTAATTCCATCAGCTACAGGTTATGGTGGATGGAATGGCAAGAAGTTTTATTTCTGCACCCCCAAACAAAAATGCAGAAATCACCCATCATCCTTTGTTAATAAGGAACTCTCTGGTGGAGAGATGGACCTTTTTTCAAGGGGGTCTCCCATATTCCATGGCATTTTCGAGTCCGGGTTTTGTGAGTATGTGATGGCTGCAAGGAAAAGGTCTCATATTATAGATGTTTTGCCAAACTAAGAGTAAGTAAAGCAATGAGGGATGGAGTTCATTCCTTTAACACTGATGTATACAGCATTGCGATAGGGGCACTTGAGGCAGCTAAGGGGTATAGTGGACAGAGCACCGTCCTTGGAGTCAAGACCTGAGTGCAGGTCATTCCTCAGACACTTATTAGCTATGTGACTCTGAGAAAATCACTTAACCTCTTTCAGCCTCAGTTTCCTCATCTGTAAAAAATAGTATAATAATAACACCTACCTCAGAGTGTTGTTGTAAAGATCAAATGAGACAATATATGTAAAGGACTCAGAAACACTTAAAATGATATAACAATTATAGCATTTTTTAAAGAAAGAAACAATCTACTATGTCTTGTCTTCCAAACTCCCAATTGTGGATAAATGTGAAGAGGGTCATTCAACTTTGTATTTCATAGGGGTTACTATTTTTAAGTCTGTGACTTCTTTCAAATGCAATCATTCTGAGAATCTAAAGTTCCATTATTCAAATTCCTTCCTAAACAGAAGAGGGATGCTTCTCCTATCACACATGTAGGTGGCTGTTAGGGATTCAGAAGAAGCAGCTTTCCTAAGAGCTATTGCATGAATATTAATACTTACACAATAAGTCTGCAGATGCACTCTTAGCTTTTTCATCTGGCTGGCTGATTCACTGAGAAATTAACTGATCTGTAAAACTTTTTTTCATGTCAATACAGCTCTTTTCATGGATTGCAATGTGTGACTCTCTTGAATTTTCTATATCCCACAGCTGGTGCTTTTCAGTGAATTTTTTTGGCACTGGAGTAACTCCCATCTGTGTCCAAGTCCAAAATAATCAAAAAATTTTAGTTTATTTTTTAATACATATTTTCCCTCTTAGTCTTCCCTTTTAATTTCCATAGATGTTTAGTCCATCTTTAGCTTTAAAGATTATTCATTCATAAGAGGCAATATATTCTAGAGACATTCCATGTATATGGGCTCAAAGACCAATTAACACACTCAATAATATCTTGATATAGAACCATACCAGCTACACCCAATGGTTGAGCACCTCATTTCCAAATCATGTTCTAAGTTCTAAGCAAAAAGTGATGGAACTCAGAGAATTTGGACCAAAAAGATGGATTCTGAGCCTAACCTGCAATGGATAAGATGGTACTGTAACTGAAGAGGTAGCAGTTTTAGCTTGAAGAAGAGCTCAGTCCTCCCATTCAGGTTGAACTGGCTTAGGCAAGATACCCAAGGAAAGGAGGGAAGAGGGAAGATGGGAAATGTGGAGAGATGACTATTTCAGATGAGAAGAGTCCCTGCTCCTTTCCTTCTGTGTCTCTTTTCTCCTTACTATATGTTCTCTATTTTCCCCTGTCTAATTATTTGCTCGATGCTATTATTTCTATTTCATAACTTGCCTTCATATCTTCCATTATCATTCCCACTACTGCCATCATCCTTGTTTAGACCCTTATTACTTCTTACTTAAATCACTTTAATAGTATTCAGTTGTTTCCCTGCTGAGACTTTCCCCTTACAAGACACCATTCATTCTGTTGCAAGGTTAATCTTCCTAAAGCACAGCTATGACCATGTGCTCTCTTCACTAAAACTTCCATCGGCTTCCCATGGTCTATTTAATAAAGTCCAAGCTCTTTTTCGTGGCATCCACAATCTGACCACGACCTACCTATCCAGCTTTATCTACCACTATTTACCCCTATAAAAAAATTTTCCCTACAGTCAAATGGTATCTCCTCCATCAAGCCACCCCTGATCCTCTCAGCTTTAACTAAAACTCTCCTTCCTATAAACTTCCAGAGCACTTTGTACATAACTTATCACACTTGCAGATTTTTATTTTTATTATTATTTGTATATGTTTCTCATTTTTCTGTCCTACTTTTGGAGCCATTGATATGGGGTCAATATCCTCGATGAGGATAGAGACTGTGTCTTTTTTACAACTGTATGCTCCATAATTCCTAGAATAGTATGCTATATATATAGTAGGTATTTTAATATTTATAACTGAATGAACAATAATGGAGTGTCTGAAACTACCTCTCTGGAGCTATGCAAAAAAGATTTCTAATTATTTCCATTTTTCTCCCCTTCCCTCCTTTCTAGGATCTTTTCTTGCCTCTCTTCTGATTCAGTGAGATTTTTAAAATCATTATTAAGTTTTATTTTCAATTTATGGAATAAAACAAGCATTTCTATAGCATAGTACAATAAAAAGATGATTGTACGTGAAACTACAAATCTACTATGTACAACTTACTATTCCTTTCAAATATACAGCAAAATTATCATGTAAATTTCAGTGATGTTTTGACCAAGACCAAAAACCACACTTTTGCATAGTTTACCCTAGAAATCTAACTAATAAATCAATCAAAAATCCCATATTAAGCACCTTCTGTGAGACAGACACTATGGTAGGTGCTGAGGACACAGTGCTAACCACTGTATTACACTGTAGGGATGCAAGTTCAAAGAATGAAACCATGCTTACCCATAAGGAACTTAAATTGTTAAACACTTATTAAGTTTCTACTAAGCATGCTAAATACTGGAAGAGTTCGTTTTTAGTAATAATTACATATCAGTGCTTTGAGCCTAGTACAATTGCTAAATTGTAGGTGTTTAATACCTGTTTGTTTATTTGTATTGAGTACAAGAAGGTAGAGTTCCTGGCCTCAAGAAGCTTACCTGAAATAGTTAGAAAGGAAATGATCCAACACAAACAACTGGCAAATTTAAAATAGAGGGCCCTATTTTGAGCATCCCTGAGAATCCAGACTGTGATAGTATTAATCTACATATACAAAGAAAACAGCCAAATTTTGTAATAATTGTAAAAATAACTCCTTTTGTCAACTTTGTGATTTAATGGGCCTTGTGGTAGAGCTGGGCTTTAGTGTATTTGCTTATGATACGACAGTAATCTTTTCCTAGGGTTTTACTTTATTTTGTTACATTTATCTAGCCCGCCAGATTCACACTCCCACAGTAACCATATGGGGGAAAGCCACAAAAGCTGTTAAGTACATTTAATTACTGTTTTCATGAGCTCATATTTTAATTATGTTTATTGATTCTGTGTATAATGAAATAGTTTTAGCTTTTCCAGAAAAATAGAATCAATATGCTGTAATTACTGAGCATTTTATGATTTTATGTGTGTAATTAAAACTTTCATAAAATATTTTTTATAAAACGCCCCCTCATCATCCTCCACCCTTAATCCTGTAGCTGTGATTAAACAGGTTTCTTACTGTTCTTAGGTAAGCTTTCCCTTTCATTCTACATGGATGTAAAATAAGGTTCAGAGCAAAATATGTTTACCGTCAAATATTTCTGCCTTACAGCATCTCCCTTCCAAAACAGCAGAAAGCACATATTGTACCTTACATGAGGTGCTACAACACCACTCACAATGGTGAAACATAAATTTATACCTCCTAACAATTCTATGTTGCCAACTCAAAGATCACTCCTCCAACTGGCAAGCATATGTATGTTGTTGCTAAGGGACACATACCTGAATCCATCTTTCTTTAATATCATTCAGGATTTCTCTTATTCCTAGATAATCTTTTCTACTTAGAGCTGAATAAATTTCACCCTTGTATTTATTCAGAGAATTAACTTGGTACCATTTTAATCTTATTCATTTCATTAATGTCATATAATGTGAGAGCCAGAAGAAAGCTTAGAGGCTATTGAGGTAAACCCCCTCATTTTACAAAAGGGGAAACTGAGATAGTTTGTGACTTGTTCAAGGTCACATTGCCAGTCTGTGGCAGCTCTGGATCAGTATCCAGGTTTTCTGTCTCAGAATTCAGTTCGATTTCACTTGGTAACCATTGGTGAGAAAACAAGTCCAAGCTGAATTAAGCTCTTCCAGAGATAAATTATCTGTATTAAGAAAAAAAGATGGATGGCAGACAATCAGTCCACCCTTACAGTGAACATTTCCAGACACAATAAATCATCTGGAAGGAGATTTTCCTTTCTCCCTAAGCTTTTCTCTATACCAAGGGTTCTTTTTTTATATATAACAAGGATTCTTAACCTAAGGTCTATGAACTTTTAAAAATATTGTGATAGCTTTATTTCAATATAATTTGCTTTCCTTTGTAATGTATTTTATTTTACACATTGAAAAACATTCTGAGAAGAGTTCTACAGGCTTTGCCAGATTGTCAAAAGGGTCTATGATATAACAAAGACTGTCACCCCTGCTTTATAATCTCTCTGAGGGATATGAGATTTTAAAAAATACATATCTAGGGAGTTTGTTTATCACTGATCAAGTGCCTACAGGGTATTGCTATATTTAGCATAATGAGACTAAAATGATGGAAAGACAACTGGATTTATAAGAGAAACCCTGGTTTCCAATAATAGCCCTACCACTTACTACCTGCAAAATGAAGTGGACAGACTAAATGATACCTAAGATCCTTTCAACATTCAATATATGCAAATACAAAGTTTTCACTTCTCAAATCACACAATGTAAAAAAATGGCATTCTTGTCAAGAATGGATTCCTTTAGATGGGTGATTTGGGGATTTTATTCAGTGCCTAGAATGTTCAGCATTCTGTGTATCCTTTCATGAGTATGGATTCATGATATATAGATATGAAGCTTTGAATTAACTACAAACCTTTGGGTCTTTTCCTTTTCTTAAGTCTTACTCATATTTGGCAACATGTTACTCCCTATCCTCCTATGTGTTCATCTTCTCGTTTAAATAATAATAATAATAAAGACTAGCTTGTATATAGTGCTTTAAGGTTTGCAAAGTGTTTTGCATATGTAATCTCATCTGATGTTTACAACAATCCTTCAAGGTAAGTGCTATTACTATTCCCATTTCACAAATGAGAAAACTGAAAGAAAGAAGTAGCCCAAGTTTGCACAACTAGTAAATGCCTAAGGCAAAATTTAAACTGAGGTGTTTCTGATTCCAAGTTCCTTGCCCTTTCCACTAAACCACTTAGCTGTCAAGTCACCACAGGATCACCTATCCATTAATTTGGCTTGGAGGATCTCCTCAAGCTCTAATGACTTCTTTGCTAGTTCATTTTCCACTAGAGATGTTGGCACATAAACTATGATTATTGTAACGCTGGTTTTGCTGGGCATACTCAGTTCTCCTAACATGAAGGCACTCTTCAGGGAACCTTAGAGCATATCGAGATTCTCCACCAGGGAGCCTCTGTGCACCCTACCACATGAGTTAGAGTGGTCTCCTTTGATTAGCTGTCTGCCTCTTTAAAACTGGTGAGTCTGAACCATTCATTCTCTTTTTCAGTTACTCTTTTCTATGCTTCCTGCTATGCTGTTTTTGGGAATTCTTATCTGTTGCATCCAGAGGGAAAAATCCCAGTTCACCTATAACACAAACATCATGAACTAAACCAGTGAGAAGAGGAGTATCCTTCCACTGTTCCCTCTCTTTTCACCTGCCTTTGAGAAAGTGGTCTGGGGGTGAGGTGTTTGTTTCTGTTCTATGTTTTTCATCCTCCTCAGTTTCATGACCTCAGTTTCATGATAGGCTTTTTGCTTAAATCAATCATGAATACTTCAAGGTAAGACTATCAAATGCCTTAGGAAATTACATTCTACTGTCATTGATGTTGAGAATTGATTGCCATATAAATACGGAGAAGCCTGCTCCATTTTCTGTCTATTTGGATGATCTGATCTGTGTCTCACATCAAGTTTTCTACAGAGAATAGTGCTTCACCTTTGGAGGTAGTGAAGACATTGATGAGACATTAACAACTCATTGAAATCTTAAAGTAAAACAAGATATAATCCTACATATTACTTATTTTGCTTACAGGTCTAGGTACATGTATGAGAGTAGAAAGGAAAAGTATTCTTCAAAATGGTTAATTTATTCTTTCTTTTAAGGTTCTTTAAAATTCTGTATAATTAATTTACAGAATCAAAGATCCTCAGAGTTGGAAAGGGTCTTAGAAGTTATCAAACTCAGACAAAAATCCCTTCTGCAACAAGTATAGAACATGTTTTCCATTCTCTTGAATTTCACTGTTAAAGGTTACCCATTACTTTCCATGGTAGCTCATTCCAGTTCTGAATAGTTCTAAATGTTAGGGAAAAAAATCCTAAATTTGGCCTTTGATTAACCTTTACATGTTGCTTCCAGTTCTCACTCCTGAGATCAAGCCAGTTAGCCAACAAACATTTATTAAATACTTACTATATGCCAGGCACTGTAATACCTAGGGATACAAATATGACTAAAACCTTCAAGGAACTTACAGTCTAATGGCAGAAGACAACAGATTTAGTCTGGGAAGATTTTTTTTAATCCTGACTGAAATCCAATAAATTTGCTATAACTCCCAGATTTGTGCCATCTAAAAGTTAAATAATCTTTGCAGTCCATGTCTTTATCCAAATCATCAATAAAGATATTTTCAAGCACAAGGTCAAGCACAAGCACCTTAATAATTCACTGGAAAAAACCCAAGTTGACATGAACCAATAATATAGACTTGTCTTGGAGCCCAGTCATTGAACTAATTCTAAATCCCTCTAATTTTATTATTTTTTAGTCCCCCACTCTCCATCTTTTTAATTCTCATTAGAAAGGGGGCAATAGGGAACAAATATTTATTAAGTACCTACTATGTTTCAAGAACTGTGCTAACTATGATGAGGAATTATCTAAAGAGATTGTTGTAGGAGGCGGAGCCAAGATGGCAGAGTAGAAACAGCTCGTCCAAGCCACTCTGCCCCCAGATTCCCCCCAAACTATGTAAAAGGGGACTCTGAACAACTTCTGGAGCCCTAGCACCCACAGAACAACACAGAGAAGCTAACCTCCCACTGAGGACAGCCCAGCAGCCCTGCAGGAAGGACCAGTGCAGCGGTCTGGGACCTGGCAGCGTGCAGCGTGTGGGGAGCCCAGCCGAGCCCAGGTCCCCGTGAACTGAGGTTTTAGCCCCAGGGAGGCAGGGCCAGCAGCCGGCTGGAGGAACCCCAGAACACCAGCAGCCCTGGCGACTCCAGAACTATCAACATAGACATGCCTAGGACAAAGTAAGAGGTTAGTGTCCTATGGACTTTGGGACCCATATTTGGGGAATTCGTTGGCTCCCTCCCCTGGGGGCTAGAAGCCACTGAGGAGACACGCCATTTTGTAGTTTTCAGAGGCAGCTCCAGGTCCTGGCCTGCGAATTAATTGTAGGGAGATCCAGCAATCAGTATTGGGGGGTAATCGCTCTTGCTTCAACCTCCCTGGATCTGGATTGTGATCTAGGCTGGAAGTCGTGGGTGGGTTTACAGCTTGCCAGAAACGGAAGTTGCCCCCCACATGTTAGGGACAAAAATTCCTCTAGCTGGCCTTAAAGCCATAGTGTGGCAACAAGCCCAAAAGTCAAGCAATTAAGTGGCAACATGCCAAGGCAAAGGAAACAGAAAAATGCAACCCTAGACTCCTATTTTGGGGGCATAGAGCGGGAAAAGGACTGTGAGGTCAGAAGTCCTGCTCCAAAAGCCCCAGGGGAAAACATGAGTGGGTTGCAGGCCATAGAGGGCCTTAAGGAGGACTTTAAAAATCAAATAAGAGAAGTGGAGGAAAAATTAGAAAGAGAAATGAGAAGGATGCAGGAAAAGTATGAAATGAGGGTCAACATCCTGACTGAGGAAAACAACACCTTAAAAAATAGACTAGCTCAAATGGCAAAGGAGGCCCAAAAGGGCAATGAGGAGAAGAATGCCTTAAAAAGTCGAATTTGCCAGATGGAAAAAGAATCTCAAAAGTTCACTGAGGAGATTCATTCCTTCAGAGTTAGACTGGAGCAAATGGAAGCTAATGACTTTATGAGAAATCAAGATGCTGTTAAGCAGATCCAAACAAATGAAAGATTAGAAGGCAATGTGAAATATCTCATGGGAAAAACCACTGACCTGGAAAATAGATCCAGGAGAGACAATTTAAAAATTATTGGACTACCTGAAAGCCATGATCAAGGAAAGAACCTAGAAATCACCCTTCAAGAAATTCTCAAGGAAAACTGCCCTGATGTTTTAGATTCAGAGTGCAAAATAGAGGTTGAAAGAATCCACCGATCACCTCCTGAAAAAGATCCCAAAAAGAAAACTCCCAGGAATATTATAGCCAGGTTCCAGAATCCCCAGATCAAGGAGAAAATACTACAAGCAGCCAGGAAGAAACAATTTCAATATTGTGGAAACACAATCAGAATAGCCCAGGACCTGGCAGCTTCTACACTGAGGGATCGAAGGGCATGGAATATGATATTCCAGAGGGCAAAAGAACTGGGAATGAACCCAAGGGTCACCTACCCAGCAAAACTGAGTATTTTGTTTCAGGGGAAAAATATGGTCATTCAGTGGAATAGAGGACTTTCAAGCATTCTTGAGGAAAAAACCAGAGTTGAATAGAAAATTTGACATCCAGACGCAAGAAGTAAGAGATGCCTGAGAAGGTAATCAGGGAAAAGAAATCAAAAGGAACTTATCAAAGTTGAACTATTTACATTCCTATATGGAAAAGCAATATCTGTGACTGATGATATCTTTCCCACTATGAAAATAATGGAAGAAGGGGGTGTGGTCATACGAATACATATGTGAATGTGTGTGTATATGGTTACAGTTATATATGGATAGAGGGCATAGGTTGATATTGTTGGGAAGGGAGAGTACTCAAGGAATGAAATTATGAGGTGAGAGAGGAAAGTGGCAAGAGGAGATGGGGAGAGACATGGTAGGGTAAACTATCTCATGTAGGGGAAGTGGGTGCAAAGGAGGGGGAGAATAAGGAAGGCTAAAAAGGCAAAGCCACATTCACATTGAATTTGGTTCAGGTAGAAAATGACATACATACTAAATGGGATATCTCAACCTGCAGCAGGATAGGGGGAAGGGGGATGAGAGGAGGGATGATGGATGGGAGGGCATCCTTGGGGTGAGGGGAGGTTGGAAGTACCCACTATAGAAGAGGGACAGGATCATGTAGGGAATGGACTAGGTGGGGGGTGGGATGAGTGGGAGGGAATTATAAGCAGCCTTGTACAATATATCTACTATGATAATGTTTTGCATAGCTAGACATGTACAACATATACTGAATTACTTATCTCCCAAGAGGGAATGGGTGACAAGGGAGGAAGGAAATGGATCTGAAATTCAAGGTCGTAACATTAAATGTTTCAAATATATATATAAATACTATTATTAATACTCTTTTGCCTATAATTGGGAGATAAGATGTGCAGGCATTGGGACACAAAGATTCATCTTCCTCTAATGGAAAAGTCGATGGGGGTATGGGAGAAGGTATGGGAGAGAGCAGATTGGAGGAAGCGATATCTTGTGGGACTGCTATTCTGGGAGGTTGGGTAGGGGAATAATGGGGGGAAAATGATTGTAACTCAAAATCTGGCGGAAATGAATGATGTAAAACAGAAGTTAATAAAGTATTTGTTTAAAAAAAAAAAAAAGAAAGGGGGCAATAGGGAACAAATATTTATTAAGTACCTACTATGTTTCAAGAACTGTGCTAACTATGATGAGGAATTATCTAAAGAGATTGTTGTAGGAGGCGGAGCCAAGATGGCAGAGTAGAAACAGCTCGTCCAAGCCACTCTGCCCCCAGATTCCCCCAAACTATGTAAAAGGGGACTCTGAACAACTTCTGGAGCCCTAGCACCCACAGAACGACACAGAGAAGCTAACCTCCCGCTGAGGACAGCCCAGCAGCCCTGCAGGAAGGACCAGTGCAGCGGTCTGGGACCTGGCAGCGTGCAGAGTGTGGGAGCCGAGCCGAGCCCAGGTCCACGTGAGCTGAGGTTTTAGCCCCAGGGAGGCAGGGCCAGCAGCCGGCTGGAGGAACCCCAGAACACCAGCAGCCCTGGCGACTCCAGAATTATCAACATAGACATGCCTAGGACAAAGTAAGAGGTTAGTGTCCTATGGACTTTGGGACCTGTATTTGGGGAATTCGTTGGCTCCCTCCCCTGGGGGCTAGAAGCCACTGAGGAGACACGCCATTTTGTAGTTTTCAGAGGCAGCTCCAGGTCCTGGCCTGCAAATTGTAGGGAGATCCAGCAATCAGTATTGGGGGGTAATCGCTCTTGCTTTAACCTCCCTGGATCTGGATTGTGATCTAGGCTGGAAGTCGTGGGTGGGTTTACAGCTTGCCAGAAACGGAAGTTGCCCCCCACATGTTAGGGACAAAAATTCCTCTAGCTGGCCTTAAAGCCATAGTGTGGCAACAAGCCCAAAAGTCAAGCAATTAAGTGGCAACATGCCAAGGCAAAGGAAACAGAAAAATGCAACCCTAGACTCCTATTTTGGGGGCATAGAGCGGGAAAAGGACTGTGAGGTCAGAAGTCCTGCTCCAAAAGCCCCAGGGGAAAACATGAGTGGGTTGCAGGCCATAGAGGACCTTAAGAAGGACTTTAAAAATCAAATAAGAGAAGTGGAGGAAAAATTGGAAAGAGAAATGAGAAGGATGCAGGAAAAGTATGAAATGAGGGTCAACAGCCTGACTGAGGAAAACAACACCTTAAAAAATAGACTAACTCAAATGGCAAAGGAGGCCCAAAAGGGCAATGAGGAGAAGAATGCCTTAAAAAGTCGAATTTGCCAGATGGAAAAAGAATCTCAAAAGTTCACTGAGGAGATTCATTCCTTCAGAGTCAGACTGGAGCAAATGGAAGCTAATGACTTTATGAGAAATCAAGATGCTGTTAAGCAGATCCAAACAAACGAAAGAATAGAAGGCAATGTGAAATATCTCATGGGAAAAACCACTGACCTGGAAAATAGATCCAGGAGAGACAATTTAAAAATTATTGGACTACCTGAAAGCCATGATCAAAGAAAGAACCTAGAAATCACCCTTCAAGAAATTCTCAAGGAAAATTGCCCTGATGTTTTAGATCCAGAGGGCAAAATAGAGGTTGAAAGAATCCACTGATCACCTCCTGAAAAAGATCCCAAAAAGAAAACTCCCAGGAATATTATAGCCAGGTTCCAGAATCCCCAGATCAAGGAGAAAATACTACAAGCAGCCATGAAGAAACAATTTCAATATTGTGGAAACACAATCAGAATAGCCCAGGACCTGGCAGCTTCTACACTGAGGGATTGAAGGGAATGGAATATGATATTCCAGAGGGCAAAAGAACTGGGAATGAACCCAAGGGTCACCTACCCAGCAAAACTGAGTATTTTGTTTCAGGGGAAAATATGGTCATTCAGTGGAATAGAGGACTTTCAAGCATTCTTGAGGAAAAAACCAGAATTGAATAGAAAATTTGACATCCAGACACAAGAAGGAAGAGATGCCTGAGAAGGTAATCAGGGAAAAGAAATCAAAAGGAACTTATCAAAGTTGAACTATTTACATTCCTATATGGAAAAGCAATAACTGTGACTGATGTTATCTTTCTCACTATGAAAATAATGGAAGAAGGGTGTGTGGTCATATGAATACATATGTGAATGTGTGTGTATAAGGTTACAGTTATATATGGATAGAGGGCATAGGTTGAATTTGTTGGGAAGGGAGAATACTTGAGGGATGAAATTATGAGGTGAGAGAGGAAAGTGGCAAGAGGAGATGGGGAGAGACAGGGTAGGGTAAACTATCCCATGTAGAAGAAGCAAGGGGAAGTGGTTGCAAGGGAGGGGGAGAATAGGAAGGCAAAAAAGGCAAAACCACATTCTCATTGAATTTGGTTCAAGGAGATAATGACATACATACTAAATGGGATATCTCAACCTGCAGCAGGATAGGGGGAAGGGGGATGAGAGGAGGGAAGATGGATGGGAGGGCATCCTTGGGGTGAGGGGAGGTTGGAAGTACCCACTATAGAAGAGGGACAGGATCATGTAGGGAATGGACCAGGTGGGGGGTGGGATGAGTGGGAGGGAATTATAAGCAGCCTTGTACAATATATCTACTATGATAATGTTTTGCATAGCTAGACATGTACAACATATACTGAATTACTTATCTCCCAAGAGGGAATGGGCGACAAGGGAGGAAGGAAATGGATCTGAAATTCAAGGTCTTAACATTAAATGTTTCAAATATATATAAATACTATTATTAATACTCTTTTGCTTATAATTGGGAGATAAGATGTGCAGGCATTGGGACACAAAGATTCATCTTCCTCCAATGGAAAAGTCGAAGGGGGTATGGGAGAAGGTATGGGAGAGAGCAGATTGGAGGAAGCGATATCTTGTGGGACTGCTATTCTGGGAGGGTGGGTAGGGGAATAACGGGGGGGAAATGATTGTAACTCAAAATCTGGCGGAAATGAATGATGTAAAACAGAAGTTAATAAAGCATTTGTTTTAAAAAAAGAGAGATTGTTGTAAATATACAAGGAATTCACTAAATAACTCAGCCTTGGGAGCCAAGATGGTGGAGTAGAAGCAACAACCAAGCAGAACTCTCCCAACATTTTCCTTCAAAAAACTTTAGTGCCACAAATCAAATTTTGGAGTGAGAGACAACAAAAGGTTAAGATGAGACATTTTTCCAGCCTAAGAAAATTTAAGAAGTTGGCAGGAAAAGCCTGTGACACCAGGGTAGGGGTCAGCCTGGAGCTCATGTGGCAGTGAGACTTGGAGGCAGATACAGCAGCAGCTGCAACAGCTTCAAGAGCTCTCAGTCCAGAGACAGTAAGGGAGTAAGACAAGAGGTCAGAGAGAGAGTACAGGAAACCCTTTGCTTGCATGGGGTGGAGCTGATGCTGATTGACAACTCTATTGAACAATGTTATTCTGGGTCATATTTCCAGGGTGGAAAGTAGTGCTTGTGGTAGGTCACAAGGGCACAGGGGCCATGGTTACAATTCTAAGGCAGAGAGTAGCACTAATGTTTGGGCCTGCAAGAGAGAAGAGGACCTGATCACAGTTCCAGGGTCAAAAAGAGTACTAGTGCATATGGCTGCTGGGGAGGAGGGACCCTTCCTGGGTAAAGAGCAGAGCACAGAATAGGAGAACAGTAACCATGCCACTCTGCAGATCATACCATCTTGAAAGCATTGAAAACTTGCAGACTCCTGTATGAAAAAGCCTAAAACTTGGGATAGTGCCTCCTCACCCTAAGGTGAACAGAGCCCAACTTTAACATAAAATCAAGAAATTGGCTGAAAAAATGAGCAAAGAGAAGAAAACAGAACTTCATCATAAAATGATAAAATTCTACTACCGTGGTAGGGAAGACAAAACATAAACTTAGAAGGCAACAACATGAAAGCAAAGCAATTATAAGCAAAACCTCAAAGAACCATACAAAGTATGCCTAAGCCCAACAAGAATTCTGGGCAGAGTTAAAGAAAAATATAAGAATGGTAGAGGAAAGATTGGGAAAAGAAATGAGAGTGATGCAAAATAATTATGAAAAAATAATTAAAAGCTTGGTGAAAGAGGCACAAAAAATACTAAAGAAAATAACACCTTAAAAACCAGATTTGGCCAAATGGCAGAAGACATATAAAAATTCACTGAAGAAAGAACTCCTTAAAAGCATAATAGGCCAAATAGAAAAGGAGATACAAAAACTCATTGAAGAAAATAATTCCTTAAAAAAACAGAATTGGACAAATGGAAAGCTAGTGACTCCATGAAATAATAATAAACAATAAAACAAAGTCAAAATAATGAAAAAGACAGATGAAAATGTGAAATATCTCATTAGAAAAACACTGGCCTATAAAATAAATCAAGGTGAGATAAATTAAGAATTATCAGACTACCTGAAAGCTATGATAAAACACAAAGAGCCTCAGGATCATATTTGAAGAAATTATAAAGGAAAACTGCCCCATATCTGAGATCAATGGGTTAAAAGAGAAATTGAAAGAATCCACTGATCATCTCCTAAAAGAGAAATGAAAACTCATGGGAATATTATCACCAAAACCTACTGAGGAAAACTGAGTATAATCCATTGGGGGGAAATGGACATTTAATGAAATAGTGGACTTCTGAATATTTTTTTACGAATAGACCAGAACTAAATAGGACATTTGATGTTCATACACAAGACTCCAGAGAAGTATAAAAAGGTAAATATGAAAGAGAAATCATAAGGGACTCAATAAATTCAAACTGTTTACATTCCAATATGGGAAGATGATACATGTAACTCCTAAGAACTTTATCATTATTAGGGCAGTTAGGAGGAATCTACATAGATAGAGGGCACAGATTTGAGTTGAAGATGTTAGGATGATCTCAAAAAAATTGAGTGAAAAAGAGAGATGCACTGGAAGAAAGAAGAAGGGAGAGATAGAATGGGAAAACTTTTCTCACATAAAAAAAGACACATAAGGAAGAGCTTTTACAGTGGAGGGAGAATATAAAGGGGTAGTGGAAGGCAATGCTCGGACCTCCCTCTCTCTCATTAGAATTGTTTCAGAGATGGAAGAATATATATATATGTGTGTGTGTGTGTGTGTGTGTGTGTGTGTGTGTGTGTGTGTGTGTGTATACACATTCAGTCAGATACAGAAATCTATCTTACTCAACAGGAAAATAGGAGGGGAAGTGACTAAGGGGAAAGGAAAGGGGAAATGTTAAAAAGACGATAAAAAGATATTAAGGGAGGCAGTGGTCAAAAGTAAAACAGACTTTTGAGGAGGAATAGGATAAAAAGAAAGAGAAAAGAATTAACAGAAGAAAATGGAATGGGGGGAAATACACAGTTAATTATCATAATTGTGAATGTGAATGGAATGAGCTCACCCATAAAATGGAAGTGGATAGCAGAATGGATTAGAAACCAGAATCCAACAATATATTATTTATAAGAGATGCACTTGAAACAAAGATGCATGCAGAGTTAAAATAAGGGATTGGAACAGAGTCAATTATGCTTCAGCTGAAGTAAAAAGAAAGGCAGGGCTAGAAAACTGTGATCTCAGAGAAAGCAAAAGCAAAAATAGACCTAATTAAAAGAGATAATCAGGGAAACTACATTTTGCTAAAAGGTACCATAAACAATGAAGTAATATCAAAAGCTTTTACAGCAACTTTCTTTGATAACACTTAAGGAACTGAGTCAAATTTATAAAAATAAGGGTCATTCCCTAATTAATCAAAGGTCAAATGATATGAATAAGCAGTTTTCAGAAAAAGAAATAAAATTTATCTATAGTCATATTAAAAATGTTCTAAATCACTATTGATTAGAGAAAAGCAAATTAAAACTCTGAGGTACATCTCATACATATCAGATATGAGAAATACTGGAGTTGATGAGGAAAAATAGGTATGTTGATGAACTGTTATTGGAATAGTGAACTAGTCTAACCATTCTGGAGAATAATTTGGAACTAGGGCCAAAGGGCTTTAAAACTGTGTATACACTTTGACCCAGCCCTACTAATACTAAGTACACCACAAAGAGATCAAAGGAAAAGGAAAAAAAGACTTATATGTACAAAAATATTTATAGCAGCTCTACTTGTGTTGGCAAAGAATTGGATAGTAAGAAGATAGTCATCGGGGTGACTAGGTGGCTCAGAGAAAAGAGCACTGGCCCTAGAGTCAGGAGGACCTGAATTCAAATTTGGCCTCAGACACTTAACACTTAGTAGCTGTGTGACCTTGGGCAAGTCACTTAACCCAGATTGCCTTTCCCTCTCCCCTCTAAAAAGAAAAGCAGGAGGAAAGGAAGGAAGAAAGGAAGGAGGGAGGGAAGGAGGAAGGAAAGAAGGAAGGAAGGAAGAAAGAAAGATGATTATCCATTAGGGAATGGCTGAACAAGTAGTGACATATGATTGGGTTGGGGTACTAATGTGCTATAAGAAATGACAAGCAAGATGGTTTAAAAAAAAAAAGGAAAACCTATTCAAATAGATGCAAAATGGAGTAGGCAGAACCAGAAGATCATTGTACATGGCTTTTCTGATCAAAGTGATAAACCAAGACAATTCCAAAAGACTAATGATAAAAAATGTTATCTGCCTCCAGAGGGAACTGATAAGTTCTGAATGCAAATCAAAATACAATTTTCTCACTTTATTTTTCTTTTTGTGTGTGTGTGAAATGGCTAATATGGGAATATATTTTACATGATTTCATGTATATAATTGATATCATACTGTTTACCTTCTCAGTGGGTGGGAAGAGAAGAGGATTTCAAGTTTTTTTTTTTAAAGAATGTTAAAAATAAATAATATATTTGAAAGACTCATTTTAAAAAATTAATAAATAGCCTTTTGAAAAACATCAAAAAAGGATGAACCCCAGCATAGGCAATGGAAAATAAAAACGAAAATGTGTGATCCTATTTTAAAAAATGATGTCAGGAGTGCTAAATCTCAAAATAAACTGAGGATGGTGAGGGGTTTGGGCTTTCTTTTCAGCTACTTTGGGGGAAAGAACATAAGAGGGGCTTCAGAATTTTATTCTTGATACCTTCCTATTTTTACTAGATTAACTTACCCTGTAGAATTTTAGACCACACAATCCTACTTGCCCTTTTTTCTGAACCTTTATAAATATACTTTTCCAAATTCTAGGATACATGTCAGACTGCTTGCAGTTTCACTCTCCTCTCTCTCAAACTCTTAAGATGCAGAGGTTACTCCCCCACTAACATTCCTATCATTTTCACCCTAGCAACAACTTATTGGAGAGAATTAGTTATGGAATCGAATTTCTTTATTTTTTTCTTTACTTTTTGGTTTCTTTACTTTTTCAAAGATGAAATAATAATTAATGCAGATCAGTAAATTATTGGTTGCTCCAAGAGATATCTCAAAAATTAAAGTCTGCAATCACTACTATATTATACCTTTCTGTCAGGGTTCTGGTATATTTCCCAAACTCAGCTATTTCTTCTTTCTGTCAAGATGGTATGTAAGGTATTCTGATGATTATATCATGTCTCTTTCTACCTCTATTAATCTTCACTCAAGTACTTCCTGCTATTTTTTTCTTTTCCTTTCTCTCTCTTTCTGTCTTTATTCCTTTCTTTCCCTTTCTTTGTTTCTTTCTTTGTTTTCTTTTTCTTTCTTTTATTTCTTATAATGATATATATATATATATATATATCTTCCTAATATATGATGCTACTCTCTTTCCCCTCTCCCCTTCATTCATTTTCTTTCTTTTGTATTTATTTAGTAATTAGTAGATATACTTATTATTTAATTATTAAATATTTAGTATTAGTAGGTATACTTAATATTAGAATCTTATTCCTGACATGGGCTTTATCTCAACAATTCTCAATGATATAAGTGAGCTCAGATTTGCATCCTTGTCCAGATTTGCATCTCTAAGTTCATCTGGCTTATAACCTATATTTTGTGTATTTGCATATAGCCATCTGAAGTCAAGTTTGATTATTTGCCCCTTCTTGTATTTTGTACAAAATTAACAGGTATTTCAACTGTTAATCTTCTTCCTAAACTGTCATTACTCTCTTTGGTTTCTACCTTACTAGACATACATTAGTCATATTCTTCCTCTCTTTTCCCTTTTAGTTGTATTCCCTTTGATTAGAATTACAAGACCCTAGGCAAAAACATAATTGCTAGCCTTTGTTAGGTGTACTCCATCCCTGGTGAGGAGCCTGTCATTCTTATATTTTAAACCCTGGTCCAGAAATACAAATCCCACTTTCAGATAGCTTATTCTTAACCAGATGTTCACTTTCCAAATTTACATTCTTCTGAGGTCTTAATTTTAATTAGCAAAAGTAATTTTTAAAGGGACCTATTTATGGTATCCCCATCTTCTTCATGTTCTAGTCTAAGACTATAATATCTCTAGAAATACTTTCTCCATTCCTCTTAACAATTCTCTTTGTGGCTTTATGAATCACCAGAAATGGGTAGCAGCCATCTGGTTTAACATATTTTAGGAGGTTCTCTATCCCATCTTAGATATGTTCCCTGGGAAGTCAACAGGCATCACTACTGTTGTCAAAAGGTTGATATACTTGATTCAGTCCCCTCCTCAGGAAATCACCAATGTCTACTGCTCTGTTTTTTCTTCTTTTGACATTTTATAGACGATCTCTCAGATGAAAGAAATCATGCATCCACATTGTCATTCCCTGCTGAAAAAGCAGCGGCTTTCTCTTCCAAGAGTTAAGTTTCTTCCAATTTGTAAAAGCCTCTTATCAATTTCTTAGTTCTAAGTGTTCAAAGGTTCTTATTTCTCTCCTTTGTTGGACATTCTATCACCCTTCACACTCTTGCCTTGGGCTTCCATTCATCTCTGTCCATTAAGATCCCTTTTTTGTTTGTTTGTTTTGTTTTCTCATAGAAGCCCTACTTGATTCTCCCTGATAACCTGGACAATGAAAGTAAAGTTATTCCTCAAGGTCCTTTACTTGCCCCACCCCCCATACACACACACACACACACACACACACACACTTTAGAAATGGTATGGTACCAGTCTGCATTTTGTGCAGTCACTGCAGAAATACAAACACACCATATACCTTTTGCAGGTTATTGTAAAATTACTGTTCTCCATATTTAGTAGAAGTCAGATCCTTACATTGCATTCTTCTTGTTAGGAACTATTACAGAGAACAGTTGAGGCACGTTATTTGGGGGAGGGGAGTCTTCAACACAGGAATTACAACTATGCTCTTTAATTTACTAGCACCCCATTAGCACCATTGGTACAAACACAGAACTTTTTTTATTAACCCCTTACTAAATTATCTTATTTACCTTATCTTAGTGTAAAAATGGGCATCCCATGGAGCATGCATGAGGATAGAACTGTATCCTGACCACTTAAATGATAATATTTTTGCTTAAGTGGCCAGTGAGAACACAGTTTCGTTTTCAGGTAGGTTCTCTCAAATGGTCACTGAGTATGAAGCTCCTGCTGCCAAGTGCAGTCTTCTCTGATGTAGCTCTTTATCAAGTGGGCAGTGGTAATAGGGGGAGGCCACACATAGAGACATGCCCTTTATCAAGAGGCCAAAGAATGTATTTCATTGAAAGAGGTCAGAGTGTAGTTCAGCATTGACTGGAAATGACTCCTCTCAGAATGTCACCCAAAGTGGCTAGGATACTGGGGTATAGTTCTGGTCAGTTAAACCCAAATGCCACCCTCTGCAGAAGGTGCCCCCTCTCTCCAGATGTTAGAGCCCTCCGCTCTAAGATTACCTTCCCCCTACTCTGTATATATCTTGTACGAACCTGTTCATTTGCATGTTGACTCTCCTATTAGAATGTAAATTCTTCAAGGGCAAGGATTGCTTTTGCCTTTGCCTTTGTCTCCCTAGAATTTAGCCCAGTGCCTGGTATATGCTTATTATTATATGCTTATTAATGTTTATGGACATACTTTGGGGGATAACTACTGTTTTTTCTTCCCCCTCAAGTCCTCTTCTTTCTCCTCAGAACTTCTATTTGTATCTGACTCCTTCAGTTTGGAGCCTTTTCCTCCTTCAGCCCATCTCTTCTTCTTTTCCTTGTCAAGTCCCAACAAAATCCCCCTCCTTAACTTCAATGTTCTCTTCTTCATCATTCCCAAACCTTCAAAGTTCCCTTCTCGTTTTCTTTTTTATCATCTTATTCAGCTCGTCTTTCTTCTGGGTCTTTTCCCCCATAACCTCACATGGAAGACAGAAGCAGGATACATAGAGAATATCTCTCTATGACCCGTGTCTAAATATGATACATATTGACATTTACCTGGGGTTTTATATTTACAAATATACATTACTACCTATTATTTTACTTGATACTTAGCAATACTGTGAGGTTGCCAATACAAGTGTTACTGTAGCCTGATAGACATTAAACAACTGATCCAAAGTCATACATGCAGTTAGAAAGTGATAAGGCTAGAACTCAAACTTGGGTCTTCTAATCCCAAATGCCTTTGATTCCAAGTTTAGTATTCTTTCTACTATGCCAGGGAACTCCTGAAACAAGGTGTAGGGAATAACAATAAATCCAATCATTCATTCATTCAACATGCATTTATTGAGAGTTTGCTATATGTTCTCAGCTATTAAGAGATTTAAAGAAATAGGACACTCCCTGGGGCAACTAGGTGGCGCAGTGAGTAGAGCGTCGGCCCTGGAGTCAGAAGGACCTGAGTTTGGATCCGGCCTCAGACACTTAACGCACACACAAACAAAAACCTAGCCGTGTGACCTTGGGCAAGTTACTTAACCCCAACTGCCCTCCAAAAAGCAAAAAAAAAAAAAAATAGGACACTCCCTGCCTTCAAGGAGCTTACAGCCTAGTTGCAAAGATAAAACTAAGACACGTAAAAAGATTCATGTACCAATATAAGACAGTATGGCAAAGCAAAAGTAATAAAGCATTAAATAATATGACTTATTTCTGATCTTTCTTCTGAATGCCAACAGATGACTGTTTTGATGACTATTTTGAGAATCAAATGAGATTTTATGTGTATATATGTATATACATATATAAATACATACATTTATATGTATATATGCATATACACTTTGAAAGTTTCAATATGCTCAAGAAATATAACATGATATCATCATCATCTTTAATAAAATAATTCTAATGAGATAATAACATTATCCTGCCTATGACATGTACTACCCATGTGATTTAGCAAGTCAGTTAACCTCTTTGGCCTTAGTTTCCTCATTTGTAAAACAAGGGGGGTTAAGTAGGTGGTTTCTGATGCCCCTTTTGGCTATAGACCTATGATTCCATGATTTATAATCCAACCCATCTCCATTTTTGTTTGGAAAGTAGTCTGAGACTATAACAAAGAAAGGAAGGGAGGGCCATAGATATAGAAATGCTAGGCACCTTAGAGGCCACTGAGACCACACTTTCCACTGTACTGTGCTACCTCCAGAATCCAGGTTCTTTGAATTGTTCTTGCATTCCCTTCAAAACCGGGCACTTTGAGTACCAAACATGGTATCATGCCCAATAGAACAATGAGCTGGTAAAGTCATCATACCCAATAAAAAACAGACCCAGTGAAAAGAGCACAGTGACATCACCAGAAGACACAAGAGGTGCAGAGAAGAGGAAACACAGGACTTGGCTTTAATCCAGTCCAATCCAATAAACATTTATTAAGCACCTAATATATTCCTGGCACTATGCTAAGAACGGGGATACAATTAATAAAAAGACAATCCCTAACCTCAAGGAGCTTACAATCTAAAGTAGACAACTTAGGAAAGGAGGAAGGAAAGCTAGAGGTGTTCTATGGAGTTGAAACCAGGTAGGAGGTGATTTCAAGGTATCAAGGTGGAGTGATTTAAGATTCCTATTTCTGTCCTCTATGAAGGAAGGCATTAGGAGGAATTTGGTACTGCACTCTCTGGCCCTCTCAACTGTGGTAAGTGGGTAGTGTGAGGTGGAGTCAGTTGAGGCTTGAGTTAACCTCTTGGTTAGAAGTAATGGGCCTGTCCTGGGAGGGGCATCTTGATCCTTAGAGTTGAAACTAGACAGGGCAGTAGATAGATACAAGGTGGAATTGGCCAAGTTTAGATACTGGCTTTACTACTATAGGAAGACTGAGGTTTTCTCTTCTCAAAAGGCAAAACCAAGTTTCTGACAGATATACATAATCAAGATAAAAATTCAGGCTCATTGCACGGAGAAAAATGACCTTACCTCCTTAGCCTGTCTTAAATTCATTTGTTGGTAAGGTGAAGATCTCAGAAGTGTGGAAGATTATTGAAATAACTAAATTAGCTAGTTATTTGTAACAAAAGACTTTTTCTTTCATCATTCATCCTTTGTTTTGAAGAGGATTGATGATACTATGGAATGATGTCTTGACTTGTATGTGAATTGGATTTAAGTGAGGCAAAGTTGCGCAGCCATCAGCCTCACTATCTTCGACAGTCATTTAAGTCCAGCAGCAAGACAAAAGCCAGGGATGTATCCCAGGGCCCAAGATGCAGTAGATGACCATGGAATCTTTAGTGTCTGACCACAATGCCTACTTTAGCCACATTCATAGCCATTGTAACAAATTGTTCTCAACTGCCCATTTGTCTAGGATAAATCTTCATACTCAGGGTAGACACCTCACTAAGTCACTCACGGGTAATCCTGTTGGTTACCCTCAGCCTGATTTAACCATCTGCCACGATGGTTTTTACCATGGTGTGGTCACTGTGCATGCTATCTTGGAGCCTTGGGTGCCAGGTGGATATCAAAGGAGGGTGAGAAGCCCTAAAAGGGTCTTGGCAAACTCTCAGACCAGGAGTGTTAATGCTCCCTGAATACCCCATACACCCTTTTCCTCACACACAAGGGTTAATAAAGAAGAAAAACCTAATCTTAGTCCTTTGGACACTAGGCCAGGCTTTTGTTAGCTGGGTGTGGTGAAGACGACTAAGAACCTGTCTGATTGACCTTATCAAGGAGAGGTTCTAGCTTCACTTCCCTAGCAAAAGAAAGCAATGGCCTGACTGATCTTAAAGAGATGAGCCCAGGAGATAGTAGCAGGGAACAATGCCCCACAGGACAATGAGCTAGCAAAGTCTTCACACCCAACAAGGAAGAGTTCCAATGAGAATAGTACAATGACATTATCAAAAGACATGATGAATCCAGGGAGGGAGGGGAAAAAAGTAGAAAAGGAATAAGCATTTATATAGTTCCTACTAAGGTTCATGTACTGTACTAAGCACTTTTTACAAATACTACCTCATTTGACCCACCAACATTAGAGGTGTGGAGCCCCATATGTGGGCCATTCATATATGATTCCTATGCATGTTCAATCTCCCCACAGAAAGTACATATAGTGGTGTCTGTAGAGTTTGCTCTGCTTTGGAGTGAGGAGAGATGAGTGTATCACATGTCACTATTTCATTAAATGCCTTTGCTATAAACTAATTGTGTCCTTTAGCTGACTAGAGAAAAAGTAAACACCCTGGTGGGGGTTCATGAGCATCCATTATCAGTAGAAGTGGATTCTCAAAGTACCTTGAACTTAGGGAAGCTACTATAGGGACTGCATATGCGAGAAGAGGATACCATAGGGGCTTCTACTTCATACAAATGTGGCCTTATACCAGGAACTTTACCATTTGGAGTTGCAGTGTCCTCATCTGTTACATGGGCAAATTGGATTAGATGTTTCTAAGGTCTCTTCTAGTTCTAGATTATATAATTCTATAAGCCAGTCTCCCAGGTTGTAAATTTTCTATTTAACTGGATGAGAAACAGTTGAAACAGTTCCCTACTTTAAGGTCTCTCTGAATAATAGGTACTCTATATCCTAACTTTCCTGCCCAGAGTTGCTTTTCACTGGGACCCAACCCCCGTCTTTGGTCAAGTAACACAGATTCCTCTGCAGCTTTGGGGCCAGTGAGTTCTCACATGCAATAAACTTTTCCTGCTTGGATCCTAAATTAGGTTGTTGACAACCATAAACTTCACAACTTCACCCCAGTTCTTAATAGACATGATTACACAAAGTTGCATTTAAAATAGAATTATTGTGTGAGCCTTACAGAATTCGTGAGGTATGGCTGGGTGTAATCAGATGCAGACTGTCCAGTGCAATGTGTCTAAGCAATTATTTCCATCCAAGTGGTACTAACAATATCCAGAAAATCAGCAATACTTTGAAGGGGTTCTAATATAGAATAATGCTTTTAAATACATACCATTAAATGCATAAGATTACAAAGGAAATCAATTATAGTGAAATGTAGTAATCAAAATATATGTTTGTGGATCCCAGGGTAAAAACCCTGCCCCAAAAAACTAAAGAGTTGACCCTTTGGTGAGAGGAGGAAAAAGGGATAAATATATTACCAACTACTGACTGAGTGACCTCTGTGTACTCAGCTTTGGCTAAAGAAACAGAAATTAATGCTTTTACTGACACAAATCACCATAACACCTCTCTCACCCTCTCTCCGAAATAATCATACAATTGTAGACTTAAAGCTAGAAGGAACTAATCACTCTATTTTATAGGTGAGGAAACTGAGGCCAGGAAGGTTAAGTGACTTGTCCAGGCTCACATAATTACAGATCCAGTATTCTATTTCAGGCCTTTTTAGTCTAAATTCAGCACTTTTGCTTGCTCTGTATTATAATAACTTTGGTTTATATACTCAGTTATATGTATATATACATATATTTATATGTATATATATATGTGCATACATATACATAAAATAGATACATAGTATATACATACATATCGTGTGTATAAGCATGTGTATATATCATACATGCATATATATGGGAAGTAAGAAGTTTTATGATTATATATGTGTGTGTATATGCACATTCGGAGGGGAGAGAGAGATTGCAAGCACATAGACCCATAAAATCATAATAACACATTGGTTTCAGAGTGGGGAGGACTGTAAGTGAATTCTAGCTTCCTAGCTGTATGACCCTGGGCAAGTCATCCAACCTTACCAAATTTATTTTCTCATATGTATAATGAGGATAAAAAAACTTGTTCTTCATAGTATGGCTATAAGAAATAAACAAATTATTATATAACCACTAAGTACAAGGTTCTTATTATGGATGTTAATAATTATCTCAGGACCTAGAAGGTACCTAAGAAATCGCCCAGTCCACCCCCTGCCTGATGTATAAAATACTGTTCTCTTTCTTTCCAAAGATAGAGTACTGTCCTCAAATCACCAAAATTATAAAAAATGGAGTTCATGGTCATTGGGAAAGCCATTCCTCAGCTGCATGTGGAGTAGCAGAGCATGGTTCTAAAGCAGTCAATGCAACGTGCATGTCAGAAGCAGACAATTATTCTCCATGTAACTCAGCAACAAGCTTAGAGTATAATACAGTAACTGCTCGCTCTTGTTATTGGTTTCCCTAGATGTTTGCCTTTTTAGTCACACAGGTGGTCTAGATACCACCCTGCCATTCCCTTACATGGAACTATTTTTTCTGGGCCACACCAATGGCTTCTATCCCTTCCTAAAGTACACTTTGCTTAACAAACTTTAGGTACAGGGCTTTCCCACCTAGGAGCAGTCTTTCAAGTCAAGGTCACGTATTCCAAGGAATTTAGTAAAAAGTTCCCAATTCCTTTGTTCCCAATAGAGGGGTTGGGGATGTTGAACACCTCTCTTAAACCTGCTTAATTTCAGTGTATCATCTCTACTTTATTAGACTTGCTTAGAAAAGTCACCTCAACCTTTGAGATCCTAAAAAAATGCTGGTTTTCATCTTAAACTATGTTGATGGCACAATATCTTCCTCGGGTTCAAGTTTAATATCCTTTTTCAATGGAAAATATGTGAGAGGTCGACGTCTAGGAGTTAAAATGGCACAAGTAAGCAGAAAGATGATCTGTGAGTCTACACAAATATTCCTCTTCCTGTCTTCACCAACCTCCTCCTTTCAATCAATCAATCAACAAATATCTATTACACACCTACTATATGCTAAGCACTGTGCAAGGACTCCAAGGAAAAAAACAAATAGTGCCTGCCCTAAATTCAAGAAGCTTAAATTCAATATACAATAAGTATATTGGTTAATTATCAAGAAGCTTAAATTCAATATACAATAAGAAATTTACATTCTTCCAGGTGATGGACATCATGAAAACAAACCCTTGGAACACTCTGGGATTTCTTTAAACCCTGATTTTACCACCCTTATCTGTTTAAATGAGGATTTTGGAGCAGGTGATCTCTAAGCCCCCTTCCAAGCTCTAAAGCCCCCATCCTAAGAAGAGGGGGTCATTACTGCACCACAGATCATGCCCCATACTTTTATGTGCTACATAAGAATTTAAATGTTAATTTGGGAAGAATACAACAACCAAGGCAAAAGCCCCTGATGAAGCCCCAGCATAAATGGGTTTTCTAGAAAGATACTCTTTCTACTCATAGATTTCATATATTACCGAGATAGATGGAAGTCTGTTCATTCACATCAATCAGCATTTATCTTACAAAAAGCATTCTATGCCTGGGTCAGACTAAAATTAATTTCATGATAGAACCATGGCTTTCTTCTTGGTAATTTTAGATGAATGTTCATTGCCAAGGCTATGATACTGTAAAGGGCAACTCCTCATGTAACAGATCCAACTTCATAATCATGAGTTCAGGGTAATCCTTTAGAATTCTGTGATACGTTTCCAAGAATGTAGACTGAGGGTCAAAGTGGTGTCTCTGGGAATGGGGCTATTGCTAGAGGTACTAAGAAGGTCATGCTTTTAATTTTAATACTGTAGTCTGATTTACTTACATTGTCTGTTCTTATTAATAAAAACAAAACATGATGAAATTATGTGAGAAAGGGACAGATATAGAGAAAAAGAGAGTGGGACACAGAGAAAGATAGAGAGAGAGGAAGAAAGAGGAGAGAGGAGAAAAAAGAGGAAAGAGACAGAGACAGAGCAAGATAGAGAGAGGAGAGAAGAAAGGAGAGAGGAGAGAGAAGAAAGAGAAGAGAGGAGAGGAGAGGAGAGGGAAAGAGAGAGAGAGAGAGAGAGAGAAAGAAGAAGAAGAAGAAGAAGAAGAAGAAGAAGAGGAAGAAGAAGAAGAAGAAGAAGAAGAAGAAGAAGAAGAAGAAGAAGAAAAGGAGGAGATGAGTGAAAAAAGGAGGAAGAGGAGGCAGAGAAAACACATTTTTTCCCTGCAGTTAACATAAGGAAGGGGAAAGCAAAAATAAATAAAGATTTTTTTAAATGCAGGTTTCTCTATTCTTCACCCAGAGAGTTGCAGCTACAAATCAATATCAATTCAGCAAGCATAGATTGAGCCTCTACTATGTGCAAGGTGATATAGGCAGTGTGGTCTGGTGGACAAAGGGTCATCTTGGAGTCACAAAGACCAGGTTTTACATTCTGCTTCTAAACGCTTCCAGCCTAGCATGTACTGGGGATCCATGGGGATGGACACACATGTGCCATGGGCTGCTCAGTGTCCAGCACTTAGCATGATTCGGAGACATGAATAAGAAATGACCAGGCCATGTGGGTAGTTCAAGGAAGAACGAAGAACTCCATTTATTGATTCTTAGGACAAGATTTTTATAGAGCAACGAGACAAAGGAAGGGGACTCTAGTTTTCTTATCATTATATTATAGTTCGTTATATCCTGGAAGTAGCACAGAATAGATAATTTGATAAAGCTTTGTTATCTAGGAGACTAAAGTCTTAGGGTAAGACCTTTGACCTAGGCCTCAGGTACCTGCTAATGCAGTGGCAGCCATAATCAGATACAATTGAGAGCAAACTTCAAAGCCAAAGCTGCAATCCTCAAAAGTCATCACGTTTAGAGCTGACCACCCAAAGATACCTGAGGGCTGAATCAAATATTTTAGCTCTTAATAACTAAAATCTTGGGGTATAGCCTATTGTTCTCAGAACTCAAGTAACGTCCTTATAAGTGTAACCCATAACAAAAAACTCAGGAGCTAACTTAACAAAAAGTCGTTTCTCAAAGAGCTTTTGTTTTAAAGTCCACTATTAGGATTTAATATCTGAGTCCTGAGCCAGGCCTCTTTGGCTCCCCACACATATGTTTAGTCCCCATTCCACCATCCAGTACAGCATGCTCTTTGGCAAGAAGCCAGAATATTGTGTGCATGTGTGCGTGTGTGTGTGTGTGTGTGTGTGTGTGTGTGTGTGTGTGTCCATCCACAAGGAGCCAGAGAATATTCTCTATGGACTCATCTCTTTTCTCAGTCCTCATGCTTTTTGACTTCTTTACAGAATTAGACACTTGATCACCTTCCCCTTGTGCATCCTCTCTCCTTTCTGGGTTTACATTACAAGGCTTTCTCTCAGTTCTGCTCCTGCCTGTCTAACCACTCCTTGGTCTCCTTTGTTGGGTCTTCACCAAAGTCATTCGTGCTCACTAACCATGGGTGTCATTCAAAGCTCTGTCCTGGGTCCTCCTCTTCTCTTTTCTGTCTATATTATCTGTCTTGGTGATTTCATTACCTTCCACTGGTTCAAATATCCTCTTTACAGATGATTCCAAGATCTATATATCCAGCCACTGTCTCTCTCCCGGACTTGTCCCACATCACCAACTGCTTTTTGGATATAGAATGCCCTATAGACATAAAATTCAACAAGTAGAAAAAAGAAACCAGTGTCTTTCCCACCCAAACCCTCTTTCCAACTTTCTTATTACTGTTGAGGGTACCCACCATTCTCCCCAGCCTCCAGGATCTCAATCTTGCTCTCCTCCTTGACTTCTCTTGCCAAACCACATCATTTTTACCTTCACATCATTTTTTGTATGTCCCCTTCTTTCCACTCATATAGCTACCAGGCTAGTTCACCACACCCCCAGATAATAGCAATAGCCTTCTAACTGCTCACAACTCTCTTCTCCCTCCAATTCAACCTCAATTTTTCTGCCAAAATAATTTTTCTAAAATGGAAGTCTAACCTTGTCAAAACGCCCTCCCAAATAAACTTCTGTTTAGCCCATGACCCCTTGCTGCCTTTCTAATATTCTGACACTCTACTCCCTTCTATGTACACTCCAGCCTGGCTACAAAACCCTATTCCTTGTTCTTCAACAAGACACTCCACGTCCTTTCTCTGTGCCTTTCTATAAACTGTACCCCATGTCTGGAATGCTAGCCCTCCTCACCGCAGACTCGGTTTCCCTTTCTCTCAAGACTCAGGTCAAACCCTACCTTTTTGGCAAAAGCTCTTTCCCAGCCTCCCTCCCCCCGCCAGCTGCTACTGTCATCCCCTCTGGGACTGATGACCTTCCATCTATTCGGTACATCTCTTGTATGTATATAGTCACTGACATATTGCCTCCTCTTCTTGAATGTGAGTTCTCTGAGGGCAGGGAATGTTTTTGCCTTTCTAAACATTCCCAGGACTTAGTAGTAAGTAAGAACTTAATTACTGCTTACTGACTGAGTATGGACAAAAGCCTGCAGATGACAGAGAATGTTATCTCTGGGGAACAGAAAGTAGCTCAGTTTGGCAGGAGTAGACTGTATCAAGGAGTAATAACTTGAAATAATACTGGTAAACATTTATTAAGTGCCTCCTGTGTGACAGGCACATATTAAGCACCAGGATACATATAAGTAAGACAGTCCTTGTCCCAAGGAGTTTACAGTCTAATGGAGAAAGCTAATATACAAAAAGAAGTAATAATAATAGTAATAATAACAATGGCTAGCATTTATATACTTCTTACTATGTGCCAGGCATTGTGCTAAGTGCTTTACAATTATTATTTCATTTTATCCTCACAACAAACCTGTGAGAGAAGTGCTATTATTATCCCCATTTTTTACAGTTGAGAAAATTGAGGAAAATAGAGGTAAAGTGACTTGCCCAAGGTCACAGAGCTGCTAAGGGTCTGAGGCTAAATTTGAACTCAGGTCTTCCTGATTTCAGGCCTAGCATTATATTCAATCAATCAACCAAAATTTATGAAGCACCCACTCATTATACACTGTGCTAATCACTGGAATATTAAAAGAGATAAAATATAATCCCTGCCTTTGAGGAGTTTACAGTCTGATGAAACTACAATCCTACAAAAGGGGAGATGGAGTGGCACCAGAGGGTAGCTGGCATGGAGGCATGATGTTAGTGGAGAGCAGCTGGTGGAAAGCAACAAGATGGTTGGAAATTCCCAGCCCTCTGTAAGAGGAGGCTTTGGGTGGAGGTTTTTGCTGTGCCCTCCAGTCCTTCAATCAGAGGGAAGAGGTGAATGAGGGGACAGAGGTGGTGCTGAGGACCCAAAGTGAAGCAATCTCCGTGATGCTGAGGGGAGCATAACTGTCTTAGATTCAAAAAGTAGCACAGGGGTGGCTAGGTGGTACAGTGAATAGAGCACCGGCCCTGGAGTCAGGAGAACCTGAGTTCAAATCCAGCTTCAGAAACTTAACACTTACTAGCTGTGTGACTTTGGGCAAGTCACTTAACCCCAATTATCCTGCCTTCCCCCCTATAAAAAGCAAAAAAAGAAAAGTAGCACAGATCTGGGTGTGAAGGGTTTTAAATGCCAAATAAAGTAGTTCACATGTTATCCTAGAAGCAATAGGTAGCCACTGAGGCTCCTTCAGTGGAGGAATGGTGGTCAGACATGATTGTCAAAGGAATAATTTACATTTGAGAAGATATGTGTGCATGTACACACACGAGACTCAGGATGATCTATATCATTTGGAAATACCTCCCTTCCTCTCTTTAAAAGGATGGGGCTGGTGGCAATAGATGTAAATTCTTATTCACTCCTCTTAGGGAAAGGATAATGCTAGAAAAAAAGGCCTGAAATGTCTCCAAGAATGCTTTAACCAAGTGATACATTTCTTGGTTTATGGGTATTCATCTGCATATGAAAACAAATGAATTGAGATCAAATTATGATCTTATTAAAGGTGTGATTGGATTATTAAGCTATATTAATGAAACCAGTGTTTGCCCTATGGAACTAAGCTTTTTAGTCTTTACATGCAGCAGAAGCTGTTTTAAAAACACACATACTGTACATATTTACATTGTACATATTTAAATGTGCAATTTACACATGTACATATTGTACACCTTTTAAAATGCAATTTAAATGTACATGCTTCACATGAACACACATGTACTGAAACATATACAGTACAATATATACCCAAAAGGAGATGGGTCAGACAAAATCCGTTGTGATTCATGTATTATTGTGAACTAGTCAATGTTTTACACACTAAACTTTTAGCTGCTCTTCTTAGCATTATAATTAATATGAAAAGGAACCTAAAATTATCACAGTTTATGTAGTGTTGAATTAGTAGGAAATCTGCAAGTAGCTTCTTCAGGAACTCTGAGCTAAGTTATGTTTTATATTACATACTAAGTAATTTTCTTTATTAGGGAAACATGTATATATGCATATATACATATGCATATGACACACACATATATGTGTGTGTGTATATATAAACAAGTCTCAGAGGAAGAAACTTGGAATAAATTAAAGTTGGTTGTGCATTTACAAGTTCATTAATTTTTAGCAAATGTTTTCAAACAGCCATTTAGGTCAAATGTAGGTCAAGCCACTCAGGAGGTTATTTTAGTAGCTTGTCAGCACCTGATGGGTGCTTCCAATTGCTCATTTTTAATTAAATGGTATTTGCTAAAAACCACTTCATCTTAATAACTTAGAGACTGCAGCTACCATTTGGCCTGACTCTTGATTACTTTTGTTTATTTGGTTTTTGTTTGTTTGTTTTCCAATGTTTTTCTAGCATTTCCTGGGATTTTTTTTTGTTTGTTTTTTGGTTGTTCTTTTTTTACATTTATCCTAATAAAAAACATCCTGGGTCAGTCTTGTTTCCTTCCTTCTCGTCTCCCAAGTTAGAAACAAACAGAAACAAATCAAAATACAAAGAAAAAACAAGACGATAACTGGTGAACCCATGAAATTCTGTAATGTACAATTTTTCTTATAAGATAGGGAGGGACAACATTGATATGCCTTTTTGTCTTCTGTGTAATGTTGTATTGATGATCTTTTTTTTTCTTTTCTTTCTTACAATCACTATTACTACCCATCTAGGTGGTAGACTGGGGCAGCTAGGTGGCACCATAATGGATAGATCCCCTGGAGTCAGGAATATTCATCTTCTTGAGTTCAAATCTGGCCTCAGACATGTACTAGTCATGTGACCCTGGGCAAGTCACTTATCCCTGTCAGCCAAGTTTCCTCATCTGTAAAATAAGCTGGAGAAGGTAATACAACACACTCCAGTATCTTTACCAAGAAAACCCCAAATGAGGTCATGAAGAGGAGAGCATTACTAAACAACAAATTACTACCCACCAACTCGTGCCTTTTCCTTTTCTTCCAAAGAGTCCCACTTCGAAACAAATCAATAGACCCAAACAAAACATATCTCCACATTGGAAATCTCTGAAAATAACTTACTTTGCAGCTGTAGCTCCTCAGTTCTCTGCTGAGAAGTAGGAGTCATGCTTTAAAATCCACGATTGGTCACTCTGTTGATCAGAGTTCTGAAGGTTTTCCAAATTGCTTTCCTTTATATCACCATGGTAATAATCTAAATTGTTCTCCTGGTTCTATTTATTTCACTCCATCTCAGTTCATACAAGTCTTACCAAGTTCCTCTGAATCTTTCATATTCATTGTTTCCTATGATGCAATGATATTCTCATACCAGCATCTGTTGAGCCATTTCCCCATTGATGGATTCCCATTCTTTACAACAAAAAGTACTGTAGTGAAGGATTTTAAGAGGCATTCTAAAAATGAAGATCAGCCATGCTAGGTCATAAAGACAGGAGATATGGGGGCTATCAAGTGGGTTGGTTTGGCTGGAACATAGAGTGCACAAAGGAACGAGAGTGAACTCCAATAAGCCTAGAAAGGTGGGTTGGAGCCAGACTAAGGAGCTTTAAATGCCAAATACAGGAGGTTGTGTTTTATCCTGGAAGTGAACAGAAGAAGGCACTGGAGCTTATTGAATGGGGAAAGCTATGTTCGGACCTGTGCTTTTATAATGTAAATTTGGAAGCTGTGGGTGTGGAAAGGGTCAAAACTAGAAGTAGAGTAAGAGGCTATAGTAATAATGGAGGAGAGAGGAGATGAAGGTGATGGTTGTGGGAGTGCTAAGGAAAGGATATATATGTAAGGCAAACTAGGAAGGCACAACTGACAAGTCTTAGCAAATGATTGGATATGGGAGGTGAGGGTGTAAGGTAATGAGGAGTCTGGTAGGATTCTGAGGTTGTAACCTGGGTGACTACAAGGATGGTGTTGGCCTCCACTGAAAGAGGAAAGGTTGGAAGAGGGGTGAGTTTGGGGGGAAATAATGAACTCTGTTTTAGAAATGTTGAATTTCAGGTACTAGTAGGATATCTAATTAGGAAGATCCAGTAGGCATTTGGTGAAGCTGACTGCAACTTAGGAGAGACCCTAGGGCTGGATTGATAGACCTGAGAGTAATTTGCATTGCAGTGATAATTGAGTCCCCTCCCCCAATTCCTGCTTTAAATGTACCTTGTAAAAAAAAAAAAGTATGTACAATTAGTCAGTCAGTCAACAAGCTTTTATTAAGCACTTTATGCCAGGTAGAGAGGTCAGAACAGGTCTGCCAAAAGGATCTTAACATTCGCATGATAACAAGTTAGCATTTACCTGTTGTTCTCTCATTTGAGCCAAAGCTCTGTAAGGGAGGTGCTATCATTATCCTCACTTTACAGATAAGGAAACTCAGTCTGAGAAAGCTGAAATGATTTGCCCAGGGTCACAGAGCTAATAAGTGTCTGAAGTAAAATTTGAACTCAGATCTTCCTGACTCTTAAGTTCAGGACTCTATCTACTAGACCACCTAGCTAAGAAAGAAGAAAAAAAAGGGGGGGGGTGGGATAGATAGAGTCCTGGGTATGTGAGCAGCTATCACCCAACCTGAATCATGATCTCATTGCATACCTATGGGCTCTCCCTGCCCCACAACCAACCTTGAGAAGCAGTGTGGTATACATGGAGTGGAAGGCCAGTCTTAGAACCAAGAGACTTAGTCTGACTCCCCTCTTAGACACTACATATGACCCTGGGGGAATCACTAAATGTCTCTAAGCCCCAGTGTTCTCAACTGTACAGTGGGGATAACAATAAAAGGACTTGTATTGCCCATTTCACAGGGTTGTAAAGAAAGTGGTCAGTAATTTTGAAGTACAATATGAATGGAAAATGGGAGTTGTTAGTATATACATGGTTTTTTCCTGGGGAGGGAGGGGTCAGCCTTTGGATGATAAGTCAGTCTCTTCAATTTAGCTTACCTGGTCCATGGGTGATATTCACATGGCTTGTCATTAGGCCAATACCATGAACTTTTTTCAGCCTGGGAGCCCCAACCCAAACATACTTCCCAGGCATAGGCTTCAGGTACCCAGGGCTACCTTCCTTGTCTCTCACAGAAGCATGAGAGGAGCTTCCTGTATTAACGTAATAGTCCTCCAGCCTTTTCTGCCTCTGATGCATCTTCTTCACCAGTGGTATCAAAGGCAAACAGAAAGGGATCTCTGCTGCATACTGACTTAGAAAACAGCAAACTCACATTATCTATGTTGTAATATATTTTAATTTATTTTGTGGAACATTTTCCAATTACATTTGAATCTGGTTGGTTCCACTGGGGAGTTTGGTATGTGACACTTCTATTGGACATCATATTGGACACTTTCACCTTTCTAAAGCAGTGCTTATTTGTTGCTCAGTTCTTCAGCCATTATTAGGTGACTTCTCTAGGGGTTTTCTTGGCAGAGATAATGGAGTGGTTTGCTATTTCCTTCTCCAGCTTATTTAACAGATGAGGAAACTGAGACAAATAGAGATAAATGACTTGCCCAGGGTCACACAGGGAGTAAGTGTCTGAGGCTGGATTTGAACTTGGGTCCTGATGACTCCAGGCCTGGCACTCTATCCACTTCTCCATCCCACTGCCCTTAGCAGCACTTAAATTACTCAAAATTACCCTACTCACATCCTATTACCCTTGACATTATGGTTAAACCCCTCTGCCTGGGTTTCAAGATCCTCTATACATTATTCTGCCCTTATCCACCCAACCCTGTTTCTTATGATTCTCCAACACCTACCTTCTACTCTAATCAGGTCAGATCTTCTCACTGAAACCCCCAAATACTCAGTCTTTATTTCTGCCTTATTCATGTTCTCCCTCCCACTTGAAATAGTCTTCCTTCTTTCTTCTCCTTTTCCCCAATCCAAATCCTCCTCATCCGTCAAGGATTCCACCTCCAGTTCCACCTCAAAGAAGACTTCTGTATCTGCAGTGCTAAGCAATTTGTAGATTCCTCAGCAAATATTTGTTGATTGACTGATTAATTGCTTGTGGGAATCAAGGCACTAACCAAAGTGGTCAATTGGTAGGCGTCTTGTAATATGGCTCACATCTTGGTGACTTGGTTGGACAATCATGAAGCCTAGTGAGCCCTGGACTTTTTGCTATGGGTAAAATTAGAAAGATGGTTAAGTGGCTTTGCCCCAAACATGTTAATTCCCTGCTCCCAAACTCTGGAGCTGAAGAGGCAATTTTGTCCCAAAGGGCTGCAGGCAATGACCTAGCACACAAATTACCTCAACTACTTGGGGGACCCCTTAATTCACTTTTCACATTGAATTCCAAACTTCTACCAATCAGTTGTTTGAATAATTTTAGGGGACCCGGAATGGCCACCCCAGCTACAAATACCACCCTTAATGATATCTGAAATTCAACCATTACCAATTTATTCCTTTGTGTTAAGCACTGCTTTGCTTGAAGTCTGGTCTGGAGCTATGAGAAACTCCCTCTACATAGAGACTGGCAACTCATCTATAATTACAGTCTTAGAATCCTTATGGTACCATTTATAAAAAATAAATATTTTTGTTAAAAAGGAACAGATTAATTTTGTACCTAACCCAGCATAAGTGAGTGCATTTGCCCACTTTCCTCCATGGTAGAAGAGTAGGTAGACTAAACTAATACACAATTCACACTCAGGAACAGGATGGGAGGATTTCAAAATTGAAGGAGAGGGCATGATAAGGCTCCAATTAAAAAAAAAAAAGGAGGCAGAAAGGAAACTTCACTTATGTCCACAGTTTTGCCTGGGGCTGGTCCTGCTTTTCCCAGACCCTCACCCTCTCCCTCCGATCTTTTCTGATTAGGGGAAAATACTACTTAAGTACTCCTGAGTTCAAATCCTAGGTCAGCCACAGACTGGTGACCTCGGGAAATCATTTAACTCTAGCCTCTTGGGTTCCTCACCCAAGAAGTAAAATGGGGATATTAGCATTGACCTTCCTCCTTGGCATATTATGGGGATTAACGAAATAAGCCTTGAAAAGTGCTTTAAAAACATAATTTTAAATAGGGAGAGGGGAAGTGTTGCATGGGAGGCAAGCCTTGCTTATTCAATCCAGGACAGTTACTGGATAATACTTTTGCCACTTGGCAAATCTTCTGGTACCTTCAGCTCATTTGTTTTCCAAGAAAAATGGGGACTTGGGGGGTTAAAGTGTGGTAAGCAAGTATGGAAGAAAAAGAGGGAGTAAGGGAAAGCGTAGATGTTGAAAGGGAAGTGTTGTTGGCCAAGGAAGGAGGCAGCCACCAAGAGCAGCCTCCAAATTCCCATTACCCAGTGAAGGAATTTTTAGGGTACACTGATTATTATAGGTAAAGTGAAAAACATAGCTTCCCCCACACAATTTCCTATAGTGAACAATGCTGGCCCAATATTCCTAGCCTTTGATCAGATTATTCAAGCTTCCTGAATAACATGGAAGTAGGGGGAGAAAATCGATAACCTTAGAAGGCATGATGTTTGTCTAAAGTCAAGGATCTGAAGAGAGCTTGATCCCCTCCCCTTCCTCCCGTCTCCTGAAGCCTTTAACCTTTTTGTTTTTACTTAAAATGAAAAACTGAAGAGAATAAAGACCTGCCTTCCTTAAAATGTGGTGGTTGTTTTTTTCAAAGCTGAGTAGCTGCCAGGGTGGCGGACCATGCACAGTGAACTTTCCAAAGTTAATACTTGTTTAAATTATCAAAATACATAGTTGATATAGTCTGTTTCAAAACCCTGTGGTACCTAGGGAAAAAGCATGAAGCTAATATAGGGGGAAATTTTGGTTTTTCTCATTTTTTTGGTATCATGTATAATTTATTCTTAAGTAAAACTTTTCCCTGCCCCTAAGTCAACCTAATAAGTGACTGGAGAGATAGTCAGATTTAGTTTTCAGACTCTAGTAAGAGGTGAGCTCTAAAAATGACAGTATCCATAATAAACTCAAAATCAATGAAAACACCATTAAAAAAATAGTTTGCAACAGGTTTCCTGCCTCCCCTGTAATATTCTATAGGAGGTGCTTATGGGGGGAGGAGATGTTTTTCTTTTACTTTTTTTAAATCTTTGCTTAAATATGCTGTCAACAGAACTGAATAACCATGTATATTACCTGGAAATCATTCCCCCCTCTTTTTCTTAGAAGCTCAGAGTAGGTCATTTAGGGGAAAGGGAAACAAGAGTGTTCATGATGATAGGCAGAAATCAGAGAGGGTACAAAGTTTCACTCAGTTTCAGATTAGTCTAAATTAAATAGAGTGGCCTGCTTAGGGGTCTCAGCCTGGGGGGCAACCTGATAGTGAAGCTAGAATCACAGTCTATCTATGTACTAAATTGATGGCAATGAAAATAATACTGTCCAGACACAAAAGTACACTTGTTTTCAGATTAATGCATCCTGAATGTGAGCTCCTTGGCCCCATCTCTGAAGGAGTTAACGTCTGCTCACTTGCTTTGGCCAGAATAGTCTTGCTATCATTATTTGAAAACCCATTTGCTCTTAAGAGTTGGTCTGACCAGTTGTTCCTGAATACACTAGGGGACTTTTCACCCACACTAGGTGAGGAGACATTTATAGCATCTGACAATGTCAGTTCCTGACAAACCATGAGAGAGCTTATTTAAATGGATGGCAATGGACAGGCAAATTCTTGGATACATCTCATTTAGGTATTATTCATTTATATCCTAGCAAACTGTCGCCTTTACAGTGTCTAAGCTGTTGCCTTTCATTTGCTACAGAAGAGCTCAATTACCTGCTGTTACCTATCCCAGACTTCTTATCTTCATGTAACCAATGCCTGTCACTCTTTTCAAAAATTACAAACAGAAATTGTAGAGAATGTTAATGGCTATGTCCCCCCTCAGTTTGGATAGCATTGTGGACTCACTCCCCCATGCCCCTCCTTCAAAGAAAGTGGGAACTATCATCCCAGACAATGGTAATATGACTTTCAATAACCTGAATAGGTTGGTGAGGCAGTTTTGAGCAACAGAGAAGAAAGAAAGAAAGAAAGAAAGAAAGAAAGAAAGAAAGAAAGAAAGAAAGAAAGAAAGAAAGAAAGAAAGAAAGGAAGGAAGGAAGGAAGGAAGGAAGGAAGGAAGGAAGGAAGGAAGGAAGGAAGGAAGGAAGGAAGGAAGGAAGAAGGAGAGAAGAAGAAGAAGAAGAAGAAGAAGAATAAGAAGAAGAAGAAGAAGGAGGAGGAGGAGGAGGAGGAGGAGGAGGAGGAGGAGGAGGAGGAGGAGGAGGAGGAGGAGGAGGAGGAAGGAAGGAAGGAAGGAAGGAAGGAAGGAAGGAAGGAAGGAAGGAAGGAAGGAAGGAAGGAAGGAAGTTGTGCTTCTTTTTGACAGGGGAAAGAAGTCAGATCATTTAAAAATTTTTAAATGAAATTTAGAAATTTTCTTGACATTATAATGTGAATAAGGCTATAAGAATGATTCCAATGTCCATGTTGCACACAGACCCTTTTCTGATCCACCCCCCCCACCTGACCAAATGCTAGTGTAGTCTTAGAAAAATTACCTTCTATTTATTTTGTAAACACATATGTGACAATGCCTGCCTCCCACTCCCCCATTGCCTAAAGGTCAGGTTTTTATATTTTACTCCTCCCTCAGGGTTCTCTGGTCATCTTAAGGGATTTAGGGGTGCCTAGGCTCTCTGCCATGGGGCTCCAGAACTCATTAATTGTGTTCCCCTATTTTAGGGGTCTCCTGTACCCCTTAAGCTCCATTTAACTACTTAATAGATTAACTTTTACAAACTCATATTTACTTCAGAGATAGAGTGAGAATAAACATACAAAGATCCTCCTCAGTACCTAGAGAGATAATTCTCTTGCACTCTGGAAAGGGGGAAAGGGATTAGGTTCACAGCTCAGCTCAGTTCCTATATAGCACAGTTGGTCCCAAAGTCCAAGGTCCCTCATGCCCCCATGGGCTTGAGACCCAGGCATTATGGCTTCTTATAGGCTGGTTGACTGCGTGTCTGGAATCCTGGGACCCTGACTCCAAGGTCACCATTGCTTGATTCAGGTCCAGTGGGTATTTGGCTACATCTAGAACTAAAAAGGACAAATAAAATAGACCTAAAAAAAATTCTATATATGTTTCTTAAGGCCACAAGTTAATGGGGACAGGGAGGGAGAAGATAGCCCTCCCCACTCTCAGCAGTTCAGTTCATGGTGCCTGTGCTGTGGATGAATGACCCTTTAACACTTCATGGATAGGAAGGGAGAGTTATAGATATTAAGGTATATGTTGTCTCTGGCCAATGGAGGAAATGGAGGTTCAGAGGAACTACAGGCTCAGGATGATTTGCCCCCATGGTCACACAGCAAGTAATTTCCTAAGACAGGATTTGAACACATCTTCCTGACTCCAAGGTCAGTGACACTGCTTTTCTAACAGTAGATGCCCATTCCTCTGGATAGCTTGGCATAAAGGGTCGTGGTTGGTTGTCCTTACACAGATGTTCTAGAAATGCTGGTGTCTGGCATATTCCAAGACTAAGGCACCAAGCTCTTCTCATATGCACAGGGTCTCACAATGTTTAAAACACGAATAGTTTTAATTACAAGTTAATGGAAGGAGGATATGTATCTGAAACCCCCAAAAAGAAATAACCCTTCAAGGTCAGATACCTGTAGAGTCTCCTTGACTTATAATTCTGGGCAGAAGTCCATTTTTTTTGCTTGTTTGTTGGTTTTGTTGGTTTTTTTCTGATTCCATTACAGGAAACTAAAACCCAGTTAAATGACTTGCCCAAGGTCACAGAAGTAGAAATATGAGGGATAGGATTTGAACCTGGTCCACTGACTCTGGAATCAACAATTTATATTTACTTAGTACATTGGAATTTTTTGAAGTACTTCCCTCTAACCACTTTAGTGAGGAAGATGGAAACATTATTATCCCCATTTTATAGATGAGACCACCAAGGCTCAGGGAAGCAACATAACTTGCCCAGGGCCATGTGAGGAATAAATGACAGAATCAAGATTCCAAACTAGGTCTTATGACTCCAAGTTCAACACCTTTTCTCTTCTACCATGCTGTATCTTACTGATAAAGGCATACATTTAGCCATTGAGCATCAGGCAGCCCTCCTGTGTGCAGTGTGGAAAGGATCATTGCTCATCCCTACAGCAGCACATTTGAATTCAGATGATAGTTGTATAAAATGTATAAACATTCATAAATCTCTATGGTTGAATGGAGCACTAAAGACTAGGCTTAAACGATTACAAAAAATAATCTTTATAAGTCTTTAGAGACGAATGAGATACTTGGCTTCAAGAAGTAATCAACTATATATCTTTAGTCTACAGTGACACAAAAGGTCAGAAAACATAATAAATTACTTATAATTGGGTGTATTTTGCTCTGATTGAGCAATTGTAACTCACATTAAAGGGAACCAGCAGCTTTTGCAAAGGGATCAAGGGCATAACATGAATTTTAATGTTCAAGATAAATAGGGGGATGTTTATGTCAACTTAAAATTAGTTATCTTTTCACCCAGGCATAATTCTTCCACCAGGAATCCTGTATTACTTAGTGATATGGAAGATTACAGATTAGCTAAGGTAGTTTTCCCCAGACAGAGGGCAGATGGGTTAAATTGAAACCTCTCCCTAGAGCAGATGGATTCTTCACCATTTTCCCCTTATCATGGACCCCTTTGGCAAGATGGTGAAACCTACAGACCATTTTTCTCAGAATAGTATTTGTTGTCTACGTTTATAATCAAAGACAATGCTAAATTTTGGTGAGTGACTTGTGAAAATAAAGAGGGAACTTTATTTTGCGATCCAAGTACACAGCTCCCCACTTCGCCAATCAATCTACAGATCCCAGGTAAAGGACATTATATAGAGCATTCTGTTATAGAGCATTCCTCTCTCTCCCTCTCCCTCTCCCCCCCCCATATATATATATTTATGTATGTATGTGTATGTATATGTGTATAGAGACATATATACATATTTAGAGATATATGTATATATATACACACACACATATACATATATGTATGTAATATTTCTCTATTATCTATGATAATCAAGGTGCTATGTTATATTCTAGGACAGTTTCTCTCTATAATATACAAATCATATATATTATATCTTTCTTGCATGCTTTAAAATTACTGCATATTTTATTTCATTAAAAGTCTTTAATACAAGAGCTTTAACCACAATTCTGCTTGCACTGGATGAATGCAGAACTTTTCCAAGGTGCTTTTTTCAAGGCCAAGTCTTTGAAGAAGGCTATTGTATGCCATAGCTACAAACAATCGAAGTTTAGAGCCACATTCTTGCCCCTATGAAATTAGCAGCTGAGTTCTGGATGTGGGTTTGGGATGAGTCTAGAATATGGAAAACTCCCATAGCTTTTGGGTACAGATATAAAGTCTTTCTATGTCAGAGCCATTTGATTCTAAACAGAAGAAAGAATATTTATAAAGAAGAAGAAAAACATGAATCTATGAGGCTAACCAAGGCATAAGATCATAGATTCAGACCAGGAAGGGAGCTTGAAGACCAGTGAGTCCAAGCCCCTTGTTTTACAGATGGAGAGACTGAGGCAAAGAGAGAGTGGCTATCCCAGGGCCACAGACCTAGTAGAGGTCTGAGACCAAATTTGAACTTAGGTCCTGCTGACTCCAGGCCTTACACTCTATCCACTGAACCATCCAGCAGTACATGTACACTGTGCTAACAAGTACAAGGAGACATATAAAATAATAAGATATGTTACTGATCCTCAGGAAGCTTATAGTATAATCAAGGCAGTGGTCTTTTTTTAATCTACTTTTTTAGAATGAATACCTATTGATGATGTGTACTAGAAAACTTGCCAAAAGTTATACATCTGCTGGGGCATTAGATTTAAACACTGAGGCTAAAAGACATCCTGAAAGGATCAGGAATGCAAACCATAAATTCCACCATGCATTCTTCTGTCCTTGACTTTCTTATATCTCTATAGAGAACTCACCTCTTGCCCCCTGGCTCCTTTTAATAGTGGGCTGGCACAAGCCAATAGACGGGTCAAGTTGAGTAGTCAGACATATCCATTGTATACTTGGAGTCTAATTTGATTTCACATTTTGTCATACCTAGTACTGCACAGTTAACCATGAAGAGCTATAAAATAACATACTTCTTGTCTTCATTAGTTCCTCTGGCAATTAAAAATCAATTATTTCAATTTTTTTCTCTCTTTAAATTTCTTTTACATCAGAGTACTGTTCTTAGAAGGAAGACTTGGCATTCTGAATCTAACACTTTTGCATGCATATCTTTGTGACAGCAGTGACTAACACAGGAAATAACTCCATGAGCAGCAACTAAACAATTACACATATGCATGTTGTATAGAAACCAATTAGTTTGCACCTTTGCTTGCCTGGACCCATTTAAGGGCAAAGAAAAGTCTGAGGCATCACAGCAAAATGGAAAGAATGCTGGACCAGAAGGAGAACAGGGTTCTTGCCTCAGTTCTGCCACTAACTCTCTGAGTGATGTTTAAGCAAATCACTTAATTTTAGATGGATCTCCATCTCCTATAAAAGTTAACAACAAAAAAGGAATGATCATAAATATTTGCACTGAATTTAAAACATTTTTCTAATATTTTAGACAGGATCATAGATATAGCCCTAGAAGGTACCTCAAAGGTGCAACCTTTTCATTTTCCAGATGGAGAAACAGGAGATCAGAGAATTTAACTGACTCGGCCAAAGTCACACAGCTAGTAAGTGTTAGAAATGGGACTTAAAAACCCAGGTTATTTTGATTTCCAGGGTTCTATCCATGCGTTCACCATGATATCTCTTCGGTAATCCCAAGTATCTGTGATCTCATCAGATTTCCATTCATCAGTGCAACTGCAATCCATTCACATCTTCCCTTATATGATTCCTTTCTATATTGCTCCCATGAATCCCCTGGGGCAGTGGTTTTCAAAGTGTGGCCAGTGATCCCTGTAGATTCCTAATACCCTTTCAGGGAGTGTCAAGATCAAAACTATTTTCATAATAATATTAAAATATTTTCATTTTCAATACAAAGCTCTTGGGGGGATCCTTAATAATTTTTAAGACTGTCAAGGGATCCAGAGAGCAAAAGTTTGAGAACCACTGTTCTAGAATTTTTTCCACAAGAACCCTAGGAAATAGCAAGAATACTGTCCATTCTCTGCCTCTTTCTAGGATTTATCCACATTTATGCCTATTCAGCAACATGTACATCGTAGCTTTGTGGTTCACTTTCAAAAGTTAATGTCCAAGACAATTTATTTCTAATATGTATACATACATATATGTAAATATGTACATATGTATACTTCCATTTATATAATTCTTCTGACAGCACTGAAATAAAATGGTGTTAAAGAAGAAAGGAAAAAAGCTGCTTTTAGTTACAGGTTACTAACATATTTTATTCATGTAGGTTAAAAGCAAAGAATTCACTAAGCTCCAATAAAAAATGAGAAACTTGATGTAAAATATATTACACACTCTTCCAACTAAGGGAGAATATAACTTTTTCCAAGATGGCTATTTGACTGAGCTAATATTGATACATTTAATAAATTTCAACATTTTGATTCAAATGCCATTTTAAAAGTAATTCTCTGATTAGAAAGATTTAAATTATATTCATTAGAGACATTCTCTTCTGTGACTGAAATGATAGCATTATAATGAGACTGGTGGGTAGAAATGTATTTGCCTTTTTTTTTTTTTTAAGGGGAAAAAAGAAAAAGAAAGATAGGTTCCAATTGGCAATTATTTTTTGGAAGCCTGACAATTCCCAAGCTACTATTTTTCTTCCTTGAGAGCAAATTATTACTTTCCTTTCCACTCCACCTAGTTAAAATAATCACAAATATTTTGAATGCATGCATTGAAAGGAGGATTTAGAACATTAAATCCTCACAATGGTTGGGCCTGGGGATGTGGAATGGTTATATGTGACTTCATTTTCATCTTCAACCAATTCTAACATGGGTGTTTATCTTGAAGCCTGTGGAGCAAAAGCATCTAATTGATCCCACTTGGGAGACAGACTGTGAATAATGGGCCATTATATTTTGACGAGACACACAATTGCCTTGAACTTATGGGGAGTTCAGGTGTGGGCATATCTACCTCGAGCAGTTGTGGAATGTAACGCTCTGCGCACTCCCGCTCATGCATCTGCCTGACGTGGCCCTCGTTGGGCCGGGCTCCATTTCACTCAAATAACTTAGCTATTCATGAACAATGGGGTTCAAATTGTACTTTTCTTTAACACAACATTAACTCTCAAAGAGCTGGAAATTCAGTATTCTGTTCCTCGAGCTTAGATTGCAAATCAGTCACTGAGAACATTATATGAGCAGTAATCCCATTAAATATATCATCTTGCAAATATCTAAATCCAGTTAATTAACTTGTATTGCAAAAGAGCTCCAAGATATAGTTTTCAGTGAGCAGTCATACATTTTAGATCTCTAATTATATACCTAAACTAAGTTTCAGACCCCACTTCATACAGAAAATGAATTGAAAACTTTTTGGGGACATATATTGCACAAAAGGAGGGTTTGAGTCACATAATTTGAACATTAAATTATTTAAATGTTTCCAGAAATAACTTATTTTTAATTTAAACTTTTAACTTACAGAGAGCTTACAAAAGGTGATGCAACAAAGACTTAATTTTCATGAAAATTCATTGAAATGTAATCTAATCATTATAAAAGCTACAGATATTAACTAGTGGCTTTTTGCTATCGTATGTAGTTGATAATCACTGGACATCAGAATATCACCTTTTTAAACCATGTTTTGTACATTAATAATAATGGATCAGTGCCTTGAGGTTTGCAAAGCACCTGATCTTGGACAATAATCCTACAAGGTAAGTATGCTTATTATTCCCATTTCACAGATAAGGAAACTGAGATTGAAAGAAATAAAGTGCCCATGGTCACCCAGCTAACAAATATCTGAAGCAGAATTCAAACTCAAGTCTTCCTGAATACAAATGGGGCTATTGTAGTTTATCTACTATTCCATGTAGTGGAAAAAAACTTGAAGGAAGCTGACCCAAATCCCAAAACTGGAGGGGTCAGACAGAAATCATTCCCTTCATTCAATTCCTTTCACTTCATATCTTTCAAAGCCTGACTCAAATTTCATCTCCTTCCTGAAACTTTTCTTGGCTTCTCTAACCAAAAAAAAATCTTCCTCTTGTGAATTAATGGACTCCCCACTTCTTTTGGTGGTCTTAATATCATGCTGTTGTATAGCATAGTTCTTTGTGTATATGTCCTCACCTGCCTACTAAACTGTAAGTTTCTTGAGGATAGGGATTACATGTCTTCTTCCTACTCAGTGACCTTGGGTAAGTCACTTAAACATTCTGGACCTCAGTGTCTTCATCTATAAATTTTGGAATGATAACATTTGTTTCTTAGGGGTGTCTTAAAAATGCATTTTGTACACACTAAAGTGCTACACAAATCATAGTTACCATCATTACTACCCTCTATCCCATCAATTGCAATGTCTGGCAATAAAGTGAGAAGTTTGTGGTCCAATTCATTCACTTATGAGTTAGTCAAGTGGCCCTGGGCAAGTCATTGGCCCTCTGTAGACGTCAACTCACTCACCTATAAAAATGGAGATAACACTTATACTTCCAGACACATGGAGCTCTAAGCAAAATGCTTTGTAAAATATAAAGCATTTTACATACCTAAGGTATTATCAGTATTCCAATAGTAGGAATATGGATTGGACCTGTGATTTCATTTATATATGGAATTTCCAGGTAAGGAAACATCAATATAGGTTGGCACCTTCTCTGCCATAGAGTCTTAGAAAATTGCCCAGAACAATGAATATTTGTGACATACCCAGGGTCACCCAGGCAGGATGTGTCAGAGTCAGAGTTGAACTCAAGTCTTCCTGGTCAGATATCTAGTCATTGTGCCAAACAGATATTCAATAAGAGTTAAATGAAATGAACAGAATGGTGGCTTAATAGTCTTATTTCCATGGTCTACAGTTGTATTCTAGGTATACCAACAAGCTCCTACCTATCATTACCATAAGAATCAACATTTTCTCAGTGGAAAAATCAAAGTTACCAGAAATAATGAATGAACTTTGAGAAACTGGTTGAACAAAACAGAACAAAAACCAATCCTTAATTTAATTTCCCTGAGAGAAACTTTGCTTTGATGCTGTTAGCAACTATCACAGTTGATCCTTAACAAGCATTTGTTAGTGGGTTAACTCGGATCCTTTAAATATTACTATTCTTTGGGGGGGAGGGGCAATTGGGGTTAAGTGACTTGCCCAAGGTCACATGGCTAGTTTTTGTGTTAAGTGTCTGAGGCCAGATTTGAACCGAGATCATCCTGACTCCAGGGCTGGTGCTCTATTCACTGTGCCACCTAGTGCCCCAATATTATTATTCTTTAGACTTCTTAAAAAACCCATTCATCTAAATGTAAAATTCAAGATTGATAGAAGAAGTCACAATTTATGTAACTATCATTTGTGACTGTTTTTTATCCAAAGTAAATTAGTCATCAAATGAGAATACTTGTTACATACAGAGTCTTTATTCTAATCAGTTCAAATCACTGTTCATATATTTTCATATATATATATGTGTGTGTGTGTGTATGTATATATATATACATATATGCATTCCACAAAACCTCCATAAGCAATCAAAAAATTAGAAAATTCAAAACTACTTCAAGCCTCTTTGTGTAATGGGTTAGCTTTGTTCCTATAATCCCAAATTCTTCCTATCTATTGTCCCAAAGAATAGTTACAGTCCAGAAAAAGTTCAGAGAATGTAAGCAACTTTATTCCTATGAATACATTGCCAATATGAAATAGTTTGTTTTTATTAAGAAAGTACCTGAGAGGGGGCGGCTAGGTGGCACAGTGAGTAGAGTGCCAGCCCTGGAGTCAGAAGGACCTGAGTTCGATTATGGCCTCAGACACTTAATGCACACACACAAAAAAAAACCTAGCCATGTGACCTTGGGCAAGTTACTTAACCCCAATTGCCCTCCAAAAAAAAAAAAAAAGAAAAGAAAGAAAGAAAGAAAGTACCTGAGAAGACAGCAAAACCAAGGGTGGAAGCAACATAGCAAAGTGTGGAAGGCCCCAGGGGAGTCTGTGAAGGTTTGAAGTCAAAGAACCTGGATTCAAACCCCAGTTTTTCAACTCACTACCTATATGACCTAGGTAAAGATATTTCTCTTTTTTGGGAGGGGGGAATAGAGGAAGGGAGGGGGAATCTCCAAAATGAGGAGTTTAGGATCTCCAAATCCATGATCCTGATAAGCTCTCTGATTACCATCAGGTCTGTTTAAGTGATGGCACACTCACTTCCTATTTGCAAATAGGAATCAATGGAAACCAATTTAGTTCATCTAGCCCCCACATATGAGAAATGGAAAATGACTGATCTCAAGGCTTCCATTTGTAATACAAATAGTGGCATCAAGTAACGACCAAAATAAATATTTCAAGTACACACACCTAGGGAAATTCCCTTTCTTTAGATGGAAAAGAAGCCTATTAAAGAAAGAGTTGGGTTTTTATTGACATATATGCCAGACTAGAGCCTCCAATTCTACTGTGATGCTACAAGGTTGTAAATACATAATGGCCCTGAAAATACTCAAGGTTTAGGTGTTTAGTTTTTGATGGTGTTTGGCTCTATAATATACTAAACTCTATAGATCAGACTGTTTCTGAACTTGACTTAGCAATGGCACTTGAGAGCCTGGGGTGCCTACAGTAATGGGGATGTTTTCATTACCTAATTTTTCCATAGGATTTTTTTTTCCTTTTTGCCTATTATATACACTGTGAAATAAAAACAAAAAGAAATGGGTTTTCCAAACAATTTCAGGTCTTGGGATCTCCATGGATCATGAGTTTCACTACTGAGTGAAAGGGTTAAATGCTACTCACTGACAACTGGATCTCTGTGTCCAAAAGCCAGGCTTCATGCACCACAGAAAACTGGAGGAGTATCCTAATGACAGTATAATTAGAAGTATCATTGTGGTAATGATTCTTTTCATCTGGAGAAAAGGCTTTGCAGAAAAGGTCTCTTATTCAGCTAATTTCCCCTGCCTCTCCTTCTGCCTCTCCTAGACTTCTTTCCCTAGGTCAGTATCATAGGGTTAATACTATGTGTTTGACAAGCCCTCAAACTTGGTGCTCATCAAACTAATTAAAGAGAAACACATCCAAATTCTAGTGAATTATTTTACTTTTAAAAATGTGACCCATTCATCTTGTTTAAAGATTTACCTGGCTGAATGGATTTGATTAATGAAGAGGACAATGGTCCTCTTGTTTCTACAACCTATAACCACGTGGTTTGGGTTCAGTGGGCCAAGGGAAAGGCAGCCATGTCTAAATTTAGTCTTTTTCTACTTGAAAATCCAAAGGAGAGAGGAGTTTCTGATTTTATCAGTCTCACCAAGGCAGGAAAGGAAAGACAAGTAACATCTTGATATACTGGCGGGAAATTTGTTTGTTTAAGTGAAAAACCTTATAGAAAGCATTTATTGTCCCTATATTGTAAACAAAACATTTCAGAATATTAGACCAGCACTTGGACAAATAATACCTTAAATTTTGACTCAAATAATAAAAATGACAATTTATCCTAGGCTAATTTATATATTCAATGACATCTTAATTAAATTAGCAAAAATTATTTTACTGAATCAGAAAAAAAAATAACAGATACCTCTCCCTTCTCTTTCTCATACCATTTTCACTCTATCCATTTCCTTTCTCATTGTCCCCTCTCCTATATATATATATATATATATATATATATATATATATATATATATTAGGATTGTGTCAGTATGCTTTAGAACTTCCTGAGAATAAGACAATGAAGATCTATGTATAATATAATGATGGAATGTTTATGGAAAGAAGATTCAACATTTTCATTTTATGGATAAGGAAACTGATACCTAGGAAAGTGAAATGATTTGTCTAAAAGTATTGTGCTATAGTTGAAATAGAACAAGATTTAGACTTGAGAGCCAAGGCCCAAGACCCAGCTATAAGCAAGTCATTTCATATCTCTCCTGGCTTCAGTTTCCTCAACAATATGATAAATGAGTTGACAAGCTGATCCCTAAGGCCCCTTGATCCTCCAGTCTTAGGATAAGACAATATAATACAATCCAGTAAATATTAAGCTTGTGCAACAAACCAGGCACTGGGCTAAGTGCTGGGGATAAAATTAATAAAAAGAAAGACAGTCCCTGGCCTCAGGGAACTCCCAATCTAAAAGGGAAGAGGAAAGTGGGGAAGTGTTCTGTGGAATTGAAACTGGAGGGGGGAACAGATACAAAGTAGAGTGAGCTGAGAGTCCAGTTTCTGCCCTCTCTACAAAGGAAGGCACTGGGGGGGGGGGGGAGTTTGATACTCCACCCTCCAGTCTTCCAACCAGAAGGGAGAGGAGGTTGAGAGTGATGGTGTCATTAAAGGCCTGAGTTGGCAGCATGGTATGAGCTTGTCCTGGGTGGGATATCTTGTTCCAAGGAGCAGAAATAAGACAGGATCACAGGTACAAAGTAGAGATACAGCTATTTCATAGCAGGAGCCAGGGCTCCTGACTCCTCTGCCTGAGCTTTCTATTATAACAAGCCTGCCCATCACTTAAGTTTCTTGACCTTAAAAAAAATTTAATTCTAGGAATTCTAATTCTTGTGGATAATTATATATCAAAAGTATATCTTAAAGAGAAACCGTTTTCTGTAATAACTTTATATACTTAGCATGTGAAGATAAATATTAGTATACAAACCAAATTCAGATTAAAACACAATTTTATCTCCCTACCAGGTTAAAAAAAAAAGGCCACACAGAATACAAAAGGAAGACATATCACAACAACGGTGACCAAAAACAGTACTTTTCAAAACCCAGAAATTCTCTGAAGGTTCCCAAGCACCAGAATAAAAAATTAAGGTGCCCACTGGACACATACCAGGAATGGGAAAAGTTGGATGCCTTTTTGAACATTAATCTTCTAAGGATGCTTATGCAGGTATTCTGAAGAACAGGCCTGTGGTACATAATTTATTTTAAGTTAACATGTGAAAAAGGAATATTTTCTTTCAGCAAGTTTCCTTCAGAAACTTAAATCATATTTCCTTTAACTCAAATCCATTTCTGATTAGAACAGAGAGTCTAGAATGGAGAGTGTCCTCACTTTCCCCCTTCTCTGCATGGGCTAAAAGCAAAGTCAATCTTGTCAATATCTTTTCATAGTCATTTTCCAACACTAGGAAGTGTTTCTGTCTGATAAACTAACTGGAACGTGGGAAACCAAAGTTCTGTAGTTACACCAGACCTTTGTGCACATCAATCTCTGGATAACTTGGAAATAACCAAAAGATCCTATCAAAGGTGGGAAAACTTCAGCCTTGAAACCACATGTGGCCCTCTAGGTCCTCAAGTATGGCCCTTTGACTGAATCCAAACTTCACAGAACAAATCCCCTTAATAGAAGAATTTGTTCTGTAAAACTTGAACTCAGTCAAAAGACTGCACCCAAGGAACTAGAAGGGCACATGTAGCTAGACTGCTGGTTCCCAACCCCTACCTCGGTCAAGGGAGGTAATTCAGGGCAAGTCAAAAGGTCCTGTAAAAGCTTCCTTCCCTCTATGAAAATGGGGCTTGGTGTCCAGTTGTGCCCTCCACTGATTAGGAGAATCTGCATTGGAATAATACACTTGAACAAATGATTTTGGAAAAAGTATAGAAGCAAGGAAAAAGTATAGGCAAGTACCTAGCATTTAAGGTAAACAAGTCTTGTTACCTTGCTCTGGTTTGTTAAGATGTCCTTTCTCAAATTCTGCAAAAGTAACTATGAATTTGAACCAGTAAAGAGCATGATCCAGGGGCAGCTAGGTGGTGCGGTGAATAGAGCACTGGCTCTGGAGTCAGGAGGACCTGAGTTCAAAAATTACCTCAGATACTTAACACTTACTAGCTGTGTGACCTTGGGCAAGTCACTTAACCCCAAACTGCTCTGCCTTCCCCCCTCCAAAAAGAAAAGAGAAAAAAAAGAGCATAATCCAGATAAACATGCCTAATATATCTGGAATGGGAAAAGCACAGGCCATAAAGTCTGAACATCTGGGTTTGAGTCCTGCATGGGCAAGTCATAGGATGCTAGGAGTTAAAACAGAAAATGACCAGATAGGGTCATCTAGCCAAACTTCCTCACTTTTAAGATAAAGAATTGAAGTTGAGAAAAGTTTAGTGACTTGTCTTATAGCATAGAGATAGCAAGGTGACTCAGTGGATTAAAGCACAGAGCCTAGAGTCAGGATAGGTTCAAATTCAGCCTCAGACACTAGCTGTGTGACCCTGGGCAAATCACTTAACCTCTGTTTATTTCAGTTTCTTCATCTGTAAAATGGGAATAATAATAATACCTACCTCCCAGGGTTATAGGGAGATCAAATGAGATAATATTTGTAAAGCAAAAGTCTTAGACAGTGCCTGACACATAACAAGTTAGCTATTTGCTATCATTATGTAGCAGATTAGAATTTGAATACAGGTCCTCAGACACCAAATTCAGCACTCTTTCCAGTGTAGTCTACTTTGATTGTCTTTTAAACCACTCTCCCAGAAAGATAGTTTCCTCTTCTGCAAAAGGGGTATAAAAATACTAAATTTCCAGTCCCCCCTCCAAAAACAGTCGGGTGTCTCAAATCGAATGCTTCATGCAAAGTCCTTCACATTCCTTAATGCACTACAACAATATGATATGTTGTTATTAACCCCAGTTTCTGATCACAAATCTTGAAAAAAGCAATTGATTTTAAGTTTCATAGTTTTTATCAGGAAGAAGACTTGCTGTCAAAACTTTCCCTAAATTCTGCAATGAACACCATTCCAAAATTCTCATTTGATTCTCCCTGCAGAGAATGACATATGACTGTGTCATTTCTTCACCTTCCTTTTTTCAGCTAGGGAACTGGGTTTGTGTTTCTGTGTTTGCACAGGTTAACGCTGGCATCCAACTAGTCTTTGAGCCTTTTGAAAGATATGCTTAGAAAAATACTATCAAAAGGCGTCTACAAACCACTTCTCCCTACCTTGTTCACCATCTTACACTAATTCCAACAAGCATCAACTCAGCCAGTGCTGCTAACGTAATATTAACATTTTTAAAACAAGTCTTATCTTCATTGCCTTACTTGTTTCTGTACCAAAATACTTCATTATTATTATTTTTTCCCTCCTTCAAGTGTTCTTTTACCACCAGGGAACATAATCCCATCTATGAATTCGAAATGACAGATTTTGTGGGTTTTACTTTTCAGAGATGATGTCATTTGTGGGGAATTGTTGGGTAAACCATACACTCTTTTCAGAAACCTGCAATTACCTCTCCGAATAAAGACATCAATGTCATGTTTCTAGAAATAATGGCTAATGATATGTCTCCCAAAAGGAAGTGGCGTTATTAATTACCTCACTGTGAACACAGTTTATAGACAGCTCAGAGGGCTAGTCGTCCAATTAAGTATAATGACTAAAGCTTCGGTTAGTCCATCTGTACAGGCTTCTAGATTAACAAGACTGGTGCTTTACAAAGCGTGTAAGGTTGATATGTGCTCTGCTGAGCACTGAGAGGCAATACCCGCAGTCCTGGAAAGGTTTATATATATTATAACATAAAGTGGTTAGGTATACACACACACACACACACACACACACACACACACAAACACACACACACGTTTGTCTTTCAGGTTTGTTTTCTCTGATATTCGGGAAGGACTCCCCTTCCCCAATTCCTTCCTAGGCTTTGTTAATTGTAAAAAAAACTTAACAAACCCAACAATAACAATAAAAACCTGGGATACCAATTTATCTAAAACCATAACACAGAGTCCAAGGATGACCCATCTGATCAAAGGTCTAGCCAGAATTCATCATTGTCATTGACAAAGAGCTGTGACTTATTTTCCATCCTTCTGGCTGATCTATGCCTGTCCCAGTCATTGGAACATATAAATCCAGCAAATATTTAGCACTCACTCTATGCAGGTTAGAAGCAGCTAGATGGCTCAGTGGATAGAACACTGGAGCTAAAGTCAGGAAGACCTGAGTTCAAATCCAACTTTAGACACTTACTAGCTGTGTAACTCTGGGCAAATCATTTAACCTCTGTTTGCCTCTGGAGAAGGAAATGGCAAACCAATCCAGTATCCTTGTTAAGAAAACCCCACAGACAGTATTGTTGTGATATGGTCCATGGGGTCAGGAAGAGTCAGGAATGACTGAAAACAAAATATACAAGTTATATACTATATGTTGAGGATGCAAAGGTGAAATAAGAAATCAGGTCCTGCCCTCAAGGAGGTTAAAATCTTAATAAGGTTGCTTAATCAATCTCAAATAACTAGGATAAATAACTTCGATACAAGACAATGTATCTGAAGAACAAAGGAGATCAGTAAGAACCTAGAGACATCTAGCTCTTAGACAAGGGGAATTCATAGTTCTGGGATTCAGTATCAAGTTATCCTTACTCTTCATCCTCACCTGAACTGGTGTCCTGGTTAAAAGAAATTGGGATCTTGTCTTTTTCTTTGAGACCAAGCCCTCTTCTTTGTACCCTATCTTAACAATTAAATTCTTGTATCTAACCCTGTCCTGTTATACTACCCTATAACCTAGATACACTGTGATTATGGTCTTTTCTTTCTCTTGGTAGCATAGTGTCTATAGAGCTGTACTCTATCAAGAGGATCCAAGTTCAAATCCAGCCTCAGTCACTTACTTAACAGTCTGATTCTTGGCAATTTATTAATCTCTCTAATCTTTGGTATCCTTATCTGGAAAAGGGAATTATAACAGTACCTACCTCACAGGATTGTTATGAAGATTAAATGAGATAATATATGTAAAGTGCTTTGTAAACCTTAAATAACTTTAGAAATATTATTATCTCTAAGTGAACCTATCCCCATTAATTCTGGGTACAAGGTGCTACTGATGTTGACAATCACCTCTCTAAGCTTCCTTGCTTATAGCCAAATTTCCAGATCTATTTGCCTATAGGGACACTTACCTACTTCCTACTATTGGGCCCTCCTGACACTGACTTCCTATGTACCTGGATTTGGTTTATGGCCAGGATCTTCTGATGCCCACTGCCCTCTTACCTACCCTTCTTAGCATTACTACTAGAATTCCCTGGATCACTTTCCCTGCCATGGCTACTCAGTATCTAGTTTCTGAGTCTCAGGTATCCCTTTTCTCACCTACCTTGCTTCTGAATCCTGTTATCGACAGCACCTCAAGCCCTATGTCTCATTCTCACCATAGGAACATTGTTGGCAAGGAACTCAAAGTGTAGGTATTTTAATCTGATCTCTCACCACCAAATAAGGCTGTCTCTCCATCCAACCCTATTTTTAAGGCTCTCTAGTAAAGATTTTGCAACCTTCCTTAGGAACCCAACCCAGTGTTTTATGATCTTTGCAATGAATCACTTCTTTTTCCAACCTGGAAATTGTAATACCTGCCCCATAGGACTTATGTAAAATCCCTTCTTATTAGATTCTCTAAAATTTTAGAGGACGAGAGTATAAATTCAAGAATCAACAAAAATGCAAGTAATATAACAGCCTAGGTTGCCCAAAGCAGCAAACTCTACAATGGTTACTTTCAACTTGGAGCCAATCACTCCAAAACCCAAGCATTTCAGTGGATATTATTGCTAATTCACAACTACCAGACAACTAGAACTAGAACCCAGTTCTGCCAGGAATTTTTGTTTCTCTTCAAGAACTTGCAGGGAGAAACAAAAACAAAAAACCCTTCCTCCTCTTCACCTGATCAAGTCCCTCCCACAATGTCAGAAAGGTCATTCTCTGCTAACTTCCAATGTGGTGTATATATCCCATAGTCTGAAGGGTTCAACTACCTATGACTCCAACCTAGAGTGGGTATGAATCTTCCTTTATTAGTTAGCACATAACTGAGGTCACGGAGAAAGGAATTAGAGGCCAGGTATGTAGATGGAGAAGTAGATCCCAAGAACTGGATTTTGAACACAAGTTGTTGGTTACTTTATGGCATGCATAATATGTAAAAAATTGTCATAGAGAAATTTACTGGGAGGGAGATGGAAATTTAGAGGAAGATGAACTCACTCCATCAAAACAAACTCATGTGTGCCATAGCTAATGCAAAGTTCCATTGAAGTTCAGGCTATTTACATGTCACTTCCTATAAAATTGAGCACTCTAGAGGATCAACTATCTCTCCCCTAGGTCTGGGTCCAAAACCTGTCTCTGCCTCTTATTACCAGTGTCATCCTGTTCAAAACATTTCATCTTTCTCAGTTTTAGTTTCCACATCTGTAAAATGAAGGAATTTATCCAGATCAGAGGTTCTTCTGTGTCACGGACAAGCAGTCTAGTGAAGTTAACAACAAAAGCAACACAATAACTAGCATTTATGTAGTGCTTTAAGGTTTACAAAGCATTTTATAGGTTATCTCATGTGACCCTCTTAACAACCCTGACATGTAGGGGATATTATTTTCCCCGTTTTACAAATGAGGAAACTGAGGCAAACAGAGGTTAAATGACTTGCCCAGGGTTATGTAGCTAAGTGATTTTTAAGTGCATAGGATAAAATTAAAATAATAGGGTTGTAAAAGAAACCAATTATTTTGAAATACAGTTATTAAAATGTTAAATAGTTTCATGGATCCTAGGTAAAAAAAACTCCTAGAATGGAAGGTCTCTAAGGCCCTAAGCTGTTCTAAATCTGTTAGCTTCTCCTCTCACCATGATCGTTTTCACATTGTAGGGAAAGTAATTTTCTTACCCAGCTTCTTCTAAAATGATTTTATTTTTTGTTCATTAACCCCTAATGCTTATCTGAAGAGACAAAGACCAAACTTATTTGATGGGTAAATGTGTTTATTTACATAGCTCCTTAAATTACTTATATAGAGGTATACTTTCTCATAATACTGTACTTTTAGTGAACCAAATTCTCCCCCATTGGCTATCTGCATTTACTTTAAAACTGTGCTGTAAAATTGCAGGTAGCTGCTGCCATTTTCCTTGGCCTTCTTCCCCAGCACCAGGGAAGGTTTGGAAGTAGCTTGATTGAAGGTCATAGTTGTACATGATAGTCTCCCTCTAGTCAAGATAAAGAGGCTAGAACCGCAGTTTGCTTATTTCAGAGTTGGATGGTTCCACCAAGTAGCTCACAGGCATTTCAGGGAGAAAAGCTCACACCTGGACTCTTGCTTAATACACTGTCAAATGTTTGAACTTGTTTAGCACTGACTTTAAGTCTCAAGACATCATAAAGAATGATGCTTCCTGCTAAGGAAAAAAAAAAGTTAGTCTGAAAAGTTGCATGAAGTACATCATCTCCAGTGAAGGTGATGAAGGAACTAAGGTTTCCTGGGTGAGGCACGGAGTATTGTCTCTGGGGATGGGAATGGAATCACTATTTCCATCATTCCATTGCATTTTTTCATGTTCCAGGTTGGATCACATACTCTTCATTTTCTTCCCAGCATGAAATATACTACAGACTTTTGAGTCACTTCAGGATTCAGAATTGTTTCAGGGAGGATTGCTTTTCCTTATCTTTAGTCATCTTTTCCCCCTAACCCAAACTCAAGGGGGTGCCCTTTTCTTCTTATTTACCAACCCCGAATCCTATACTTTTTTCAAGGTCTTGGTCCAGATTCACATTCTCTAATAATCTACCTTTAAAGAATCTCAACCTTCCAGAAGAATGAAGACAACAATGAATTAATGAAGAATTTTGACTGGGAGCTGGAAAGAGGGACTCTAAAGATAGGATACTTTGTGTATTGAAATCAATTAGCCTGAAGGTAAAAAAGTAACTAAGACAATGGGGTTGTTTGTATCAATGTTAAGTGTTAGGTTTCTAACAAAATATCTAATTTAAATGAATAAAAAATTAAATTGGGCAGGCTTTTCTCTGTATTCATAAAATGAATTACATGACAGACTGAACACTCTGCTTGTGGGTGACTCAGATCCTTTAAGTCATCTTCAAATGATTTATTGTGTATTCATCTTGGAACCACTGAAATGACAAACTTTTTAATAGCCGGGACTCTGCCTATTTCTATCCTATCCTCCATGTGAATGAATGTTGACTTAAGCATGGCATGACTCCTAGACATTTCTCATTATGGCCCTTTTCAGTCAGTCTCCAACAATATACAGGTGAGGCAACCATTAGCTTACACTTGAAAAACATAACAATATTTACATTGTGATTCAGTAAACATTTAAGCATCTACTGAGCAGAATATTACTTTCAGGCAGTAGAAGGGCAAGTGTGACAGTTTTTACCCTTAAAGTGCTAGTAGTCTAACAAGGGAAACAAAATACCAAGAACAAAAAAAGAGTTATAAAGTGTCAGAAGAGGGCACAGTGAGGAAGAGATCACTAGAAGCTAGAAGAAACAAATTGTTGCTGTTGTTTGTCCTTTCTCAAAGAGGACCATGACATCAGGAAGATGATGCCATGATTTACAAAGGAACTGGACTGTAGTAAGGGAGGGTTGTGCAAGGTCACCAGCCTCACCTTCTCTTCCAGAATCATCTGGGTCCAGTGGCAAGATATAGATCGGGATGACTGAAGATGGCTTCCATCATGGTTATAGTTTTTAAAAGGACCCCAGGAAATTCTCCTGCACCATTATCCATTGCTTTCATCAAAGGACAACAAAATTGGAAGAGGCTTCCAAGAAGCCCTTTCAAGTTGGACCTTTCCTATATTAGAGATCTGATCTCAGACTAAATGTCTTTTAAATATTTCGGAAGAAAATGATCCTCTTCTGGGAATCCAACCCTCACAATTAGAAGGGTCTAGATGAAAGAGGGGCCTTGAAGGATGGTTAGAAATTTCAATAGATGAAAGTGATGGGGTAGGGAGAAGACATTTCAGGTGAAAGAACTGAAGTGAATCAGGACACAGGGGTAAGAAATCAAAGATCATCTTCAGGGAACAGCATATAACAATGAGGATAAACACAAAACAAGGAGTCAGAAGACCTGGGGTCAGTCCTGGTTCCATCACAACTAATTGTATAACTTTGGGTAAATCATTTAACCTCTCAAACCCTCAGTTTTTCCATCTGCAAAATGGGGATAATAATTCTTGTACTGCATGCACCATAGGGTTGTGATGAGGATCAAGTGACAGAATGTGAAAATTCTCTGTAACTGTGAACCTAAGCATGAGTCATTTTAGTCCAGTTTCTATCCACAAGTAACAGAATCTGCTTATTTTATTACTGGATCAAAGAATATTTAGAACATAAAAAGTATACAAGTATACAAATGTAAGCCAAGCCCTCAAGACCATTGTTATGGGACTCTTTGCTTACTGTGGAGATCACCTTGTGACAAGAGGGGCAGAATTAGTATGAGAGAAGAAGAGAGAGATCTGGGTTTTTCAGACTGTCTCCTGGCTCCCAATGTCAAGAGAGGAGACATGAGGGATTCCAATGAAGAAAGAAAATCTGCAAGAAATAGGTGACATGTCCCCTGTTCCCAGGTTGCTGTAGTGGAGACTTCAGGGATTCCCCTCTTGGGTGAGATCTAGGACGCTCTCTCTGTCTCTTTCTCTCTGTCTTTCTCTGTCTCTCACTGAGGTACCATATTTTCTCAAATGTGTATATATGTGTATATATATGTACATATATATGTATATACACATACATACATGTATATACACATACATATATACGCACACATACGTACATATCTATATATTTATAGAAATATGCTATATCTACTATACATGTACACATATATACATATATACATTTGTGTGTATATATATGTATATATGTACATATATATACATACATACATATACACCTTGTTGAATGAATGGGTTTCTTTACTGTTTACTAAGAGGCTTCCCTATAGAACTGGCATCTGGTGGTAAAGGGGTCAAGCCTTGGATATACAGCTTGTAGTTCCCCTTCCCCATTATGAAATTGCAATCAGGGGTTTAGCTTGAAACTGAAAATTACATCCCCTAGATTAATAATATTTAAGGGAGCAGATAGAAATAATTCTAGTATAGTTCTCCCTCTTTCTGAGATAGGCAGAGGGGTCAGATTCTGGGCTCCAACCCCCTGCTTCCCCTCTTGGTAGGAATCAAAGTCTCCCTTGAATAAAGTTAGGTTGCCTACAATTAACTGCACTTCAAAATAACATGACTAATTGGAGAGTAGGGACCTAGAAACCCACACTTCATCCCCAAGAATGATTCTCTCTAGAGGTCCTGGTTTTTCCCTGCATTTCTGATTCCTAGCTTGGAATGCAGCTTAGATTCCCTTTGTCCCTAGGGTTAAGTTATTTGAAGTCCTGCTTGCCCAATGAAGTTGTTCAATGAAGTTTCATCAAAGAAAGTTGTTGACATATTCCAAAAGGACCAGAACACAAATATATCCTTATAAAATGTAGTTTAGTGGAATAAAGTGGGTATATAATGCACAGTAGTAAGTGACTATAGTAACCTCATGTTTGATAAATGTAAAGATCTAAGCTTTGGGAATAAGAACTCACTATTTGGTTAAAAAAATGCTGGGAAAATTAGAAAGCAGTCTGGCAGAAACTAAGTATAAATCAATATCCTTAGACTGTTTACCAAGTTAAGGACAAAATAGATATATGATCTAGACATATAGGGAGCTATCATAAGTAAATTAGAGGAGCCTGGAACATATTACCTATTATATCTATGGAGAAGAGAAGGATTTATAAATAAACAAGAGATAGAGAGCATTGTGAGATGTAAAATGGACAATTTTGACTACATTAAAATAAAAAGATTTTGTACCAATAAAATCAATGTAGCCAAGATTAGAAGGAAAGCAGAAAATTTGGATAAAAAATTTATAGCCAGTGTCTCAGATAAAAGACTTTTTATCTCAAACATATAGAGAACTGAGTCAAATTTGTAAGAATATGAGTCATTCCCCAAATGATAAATGGCCTAAGGATATAAACATTAGTTTTGAGAAGAAATCAAAGCTATCTATGTCATGTGAAAAAATGTTCTAAATCCCTATTGATGAGAGAAATGTATATCAGAACGACTCTAAGGTACCACCTCACACCTATCAGATTGACTTATATTACAAAAAAAAGGAAAACGGCATATGTTGGAGGGGATGTGGAAGAACAGGGACACTAAAACACTGTTGGTGGAGTTGTGAACTGGTCCCACCATTCTGAAGAACAATTTGGAATTAGGCCCAAAGGACCATAAAACTACGCATACCCTTTGACCCAACAATATCATTATTAACTTTGTTTCCCAAGGTGATCATGGGAAAAGGAAAAGAATCTATATATTTTAAAATATTTATAGCAGCTTTCTTTATGGTGGCAAAGGACTAGAAATTGAGGGGATACCCATCAATTGAGGAATGGCTGGATAAGTTGTGGTATATGATTATGATGAAACACTAATGTGCTATAAGAAATGAAGAGCAGCTTGGTTTTAGGAAAACACAGAAAGGCTTGCATGAAATAATGTAGTGAAATGTCTAGAACCAAGAGAACATTGTATACAATAACAGCAATATTGTTAGAAGATTAACTGTGATTGATGAAACTATTCTGAGTAATACAATCTTTCAAATCAATTATGAAGGCTATATGAAGGAAAATGCTATCAACCTCCAGAGAAAGAACTGATATCTGGAAGTATGTATCATATGGCTCCACATATAGATCTGTACCAAATATTGGCCTTTTATGTGTGGTTGGGAAGGAAGCAGGGAACAACTTAGAACTCAAAAATGTAACTAAATAAATAAGCAAACAAATAAAAACAAATAAATGGATTTTTAAAAGTTCATTTGTTGTTGTTCAGTTGTTTTTCGATTCTGCCCAACTCTTCGTGGCCCCATTTAGGGTTTTCTTAGCAAAGATACTGGAGTAGTTTTTCATTTTCTTCTCCAGCTCATTTTAAAGATGAGGAAACTGAGGCAAACAGAGTTAAGTGACTTGCCTAAGTCCTCCACTTAGGTAGCTTGGTCCAATCCAAATGCTTCAGAAGGAAAGAATGAAGGACACCCTTAAATTGCAGATTGAAGAGGAGATAGAGAAGTGTCATAGAAACCTAGGGAGAAGAGGATAGAAAGAAAACCAGATAAAAGCCAAGAGACTTTGGCAAGTTGATCCTTTAACTTCCTAAAATTTGAAAACCAAGTAATCCATTTGCTCATGTATTTCTGTTAAATGATTGAGGAACTCACTAGATACAGTTTTGTAGTCTTCAAGTACTTATCTATAAATTTCCTAAGGAGACTTTGTCAAATATAAGTGGTCCAAAATGAGGCCTACTTTCTAAATAACTGTAATTCTATAATTTTCATTGAAACCTTGTTTTGTCAGACTAAAGACATATGACATTTAATCCGAAGTTAAAAGTTATAATGATGACATTTATAGTGCCTTAAAGTTTGAAAAGCTCTTTACATGCATTATTCCATTTAATCCTCACTACAGCTCTGTGAGACAGAGGGCATTATAATCTCCATTTTGCAGAAGAGGAAACTGAGGCTGAGAGAGGGAAACTGACTTAACCAGGGTCACACAGTTAGTGAGTATCTCAGGGAGAATTTGAACTCAGACCTTCTTGACTCTAAAGTTTCCACTTTACTTATTCCAGAAATTGCCTGTCATTGCTTGGGACATACTGATGTTATTTCAATCAGTTTCTCCTTTCTGTGCCATTATTTCATAGATGTACTTGACTTTGTAGAGAAATAGACAAAGTATTTCCTAAATTTTTACTTTTCTTATACTCTTTCTCTCTCTCATATTCATTTTCTCTCTTCAGCTAGAAAGCTAAAGAATTTTTAAAATACTTTTTTCCCTGGGTACTTGTATAGATTATAACTGCTTCTGTAGAATTTCTAGAGGTATGAATGGGCTGGTTTAAAACAAAAATTCCATAGGATCACAAAATAGAGAGGTCACCAAATATAGGCTGAATGTATTACTCAAAGCAGGAAACATTTGAGGCAAGAATATTGCTTGCTGGACCACACCTGTTGGGTAGAGACTTCAAATTCTATATCCTCAATTTTTTAACCTGATTCGTGAGAGCTAGCAACACCTTGATGAGAGTATCTGATATTTCAAACCATCTATATTTTCATCAGTGAGCATACTTCTAACAACTACTCCAACATATGGCTGATAGATGAGTTGCTTAAAATAAAAGCTCACACATAGCACTTTCTTCATAACTACCCTGTGAAGTAATAATAATAGTAATAATAAACACTTATACTGACTATGTGCCAGGCACTGTGCTAAATGCTTTATAATTATCTCATTTAATCCTCATAACAACTCTGGAAGGTAGATGCTATTAATATCCCCATTTTACAGATAAGGAAACTGAAGTAAACAGAGGTTAAGTGACTTGCCCAGGGTCACACAGAGAATGTCTGAGACTTTTGAATTTGAATTCAGTTCTTCTTGACTGATGCTCTATCTACTGTATTCTCTCTATATCACAGATGTGGAAACTGAGGTTTAGCATGACTAAAGTTAACTAAGCTCAAAGGATTTGCCCATTTCAGGGAGGCAGAAGGGGTGTAATGCAAAGAGTGCTAGGTTTAGAGTCAGAGGATGTGGGTACAAGTTTGATACTTGTGAGGTCTGTGTGACCTTGGGCAAGTTGGGCGATTGCTTGACCTGACTGGTTTCCAGTTTTCACATCAATCCCAAGGGAGTTGGATTAGTTCCTCTCTATTCTCTCTTCCAGAATACCACTACATGAGTATGGCAAAGGCAGGTGATGGAAGAACTGAGATTAGAACCCAGACCTCTTGAATGTCCTTTCTACTTACAACAAAGGGCCTGGGGATTCAGCCAATGACAAGGACTAATCTGTTCCTCAGATCCTTGACATATTCAAACAATGGTGCTGGGAAATAAAAGTATTCTCTCTCTTGACTTGGTTGCTGAGTAAAGGAATATTTTTTTTTTCTGTAAATCTTTTTGTTGGCATCCAGGGAGAGGGAGACAGAGGGACAGACAGAGTCTCCATATGGGTTTCCTAAGCATCTCACCTTTGACAACCCTTTTAAAAGCCTTCCTTATGGGACTTTTAAACTGGCTAGGTAAGGAGCAGCAGCTGGACCAACTTTAAGGGCATAAATGAATGTCATTTTTGAGGCACTTATCAATCTATCCATACCTATCAATTGAGAATTTATGGGGCTATAAAATGTGAGTAAATGCTAGGGAATCCATTTAATTCACCATCAAATAGAGATTTGATAGAAGAAACAGCTAAACTATTAATTACATTTAGGAACCAAGAGCCTGGACTTTGAAGTTAAACATATTTCCCTGTGGCTTTATATTGAGAACTGCTTTTATTAAATTCAATTACTTTTCCTTATGGCCGGCTCCATAAAGGTGCACCTACTAAAGAAAGATGGCTCTTAACAGAGTTATTTCTGCTGGCAAAGAATGGCTGTCTCACTGGGATTTGGTCACTAAAGGAGCCTGGTTCTCCTTAAGCAGAATAACATATTATGTGGTTATTCCATGGTCTGGAAGTTTCACCATCTTTCTCACTGGTAATACAATAAATCAGGAAAAGGAAAAACATACTGGCTCCTCTGACAATGATATCACAAGTTGGGTGTCCATCTGGTCCCTTCGACAGGCACTCAACTGAGAAGAACTTCAAAGCCTAGCTAGGACTATCTCAGTCCTTTAAAGGTCTCCTTCAGAATGTTCTTTGTTCATTTGACCTTTTTGTAAAGCATTTATTAAGTGCTTACTAGGTACAGAGTACCTAGGTGGCACAGTGGCTAGAGTGCCAGGCTTGGAGTCAGGAAGACCCAACTTCAAATCTGTTCTCAGACATTTAAGAGCTGTGTGACCCTGAGCAAGTCACTTCACAGCTATCTGCCTCAGTTTCCTCAACTGTAAAATGGGGGTAAAAATAGCACATACCTCTCAGGGTTGTTGTGAGCAAGAAATGAAATAATATTTGTAATACAGCACCTGAAACATTTGTTGTTCATTCATTTTCAGTCATGCCTGACTCTTTGGACGCAAAAAAAGCACAAAAATATACAGAATTCAATGAGTCAGATGTGTTTTCTTTTCAACTAGTTTTCTTAATGAAGGCTATACCCTGCTACGGTTTTCAAAGTCTGCATGGACATATCTGACTTCATTTGATGTGGTCACCAACAGGAGCAGAAAGATCTCCCAGGCCTGGGACTACCTTGATGAAATCTTTTCATCCCTTTGACAAACAAAACTGTAGGTTTTTATTTTGTTTTGTTTGGGTAATGAAATAACCAATTTTAGAAGTTGTTGGTATAGCTTAAATACTTGTATTGGGATCAAAACCCTCAGCATCACAAGAGAGTAATAAGTAGTCCATTTCCTTGAGCAAGGTCACTTAACTTCATCTTAAATTGCGTAGTTTGTGCATTCATAAATAAATGTGAAAATACAGGAGAGGCAGAACAATTTACATGAGTATTACAGGTAAATTCAAGGTTATCTCTACGTAATTTTGTTCCAAGTTTAGAAAGGAGCCCAGGTACAATTCATGGAGGATGAAGAAGTATGAGAGACATGGCTTTAGCAAGAGGTCTGCTCCAAACCCCAGAGCCCAGAAATAAGTCCAGGAAAGTACGTCCATGTGCTGGCTAGTTAAGTTCCCTTGGATGTGGTTTTCCTGGGGCCATTTTTCCCATATTCATGTTTGGCCATCATTTCCATTTTGGATATTAATCCACTGAGGCAGCCTTTGAGAGCTAGTGCTACCATCATTTAAAACAAAGTGGAAAAAAAAATCAAAAACACCTCCTTAGGATAGATTAACTAGTTTTTGCATATGTTAAAAGGATGGGTCATGCCCAATGGCAAACTCACTTGGTGCATGAAATTCAGATTTGGAGTTAGCCTTACAGAAATTTAAAAAACAAACAAACCAGAAATCCATATAGGCATCATCATAAGGAAACATCTAAGTACCAGCAACAAACATTAAGTATCTCCTTTGTGAAGAGCACTAGGCTAGTACTGAAAAGTTTAGACAAGACATGGTCTTTGGGCAGGTAGGTGGCGCAGTGAATAGAGCATCAGTCCTGGAGTCAGGAGGACCTGAGTTCAAATTTGGCCTCAGACACTTAACACAAAAACTAGCCTGTGACCTTGGGCAAGTCACTTAACCCCAATTGCCCTTCCAAAAAAGCAAAAACCAAACAAGCAAAAAAAAAAAAAAAACCCGACATGGTCTTGCTCTCAGGAATCATAAAGACTAGTAGAAATGAGAGGCATGAAACACTAAATAGCTAGAACACATGATATTGTGGAATAATCATTTTAAAGAGTTACAAAACAAAGTTATTTATGACCTTTTTTTAAGAGCCCTATAGCCAAGGCACTCAGTCCCAGACCCTCATCTAAGATAGTTACAGTATTATCAGTAAGTAAAGTCTTACTATGTGCCAAAAGTATATGTCTCAGTCTCATCACCTCTCATCATGAGTGGGTAAAATGCTTCGTCACTGGGACTCTGGAATCATGATTGGTCATTGATCAGAGTTCTTAAGTGTTTGAACTGAAGTGAGTCAGGGAATCTACCAGGCCAAGGTGAGGAGGAAGCCTACTTCAGGCTTGAGGGACAGCCTCTATAAAGGCAAAGAGATGATAGATACATCAGTGGGAAAAGTTGATTTGATTAGAGGTAAGTTGTCACTGGGGGAATATCTTTAGGCTGTCACTTGGAAATTCAACTCTATATCTCTGTTTGCCCATAGGCTAGATTCCCCATCACCTTTTAAATTGCTCAATTTCCTTCAATGCTTACTTTAAGTGAGTGTGTTAGGGCTGACTTCTGAAGTTTCCTTACCTGATCATAATCTATTGGTTTTCTACTAATAAAGCTTGCTCTTTATCCACATAACGATCTCTAATTCCTCAACCCCTCAGTTTTTTCCTGGGTCCATCACCCCTGCACTAATCACTCTTTTCTTTTTCCCCTGTCTTGACTCTTTGGTGAATTATTTCAACTAATCCACTAACTGTCCTCTACTCTTGAGTCCCTGACCCTCTTATCATTTTCATCAATTGTGTCCTATCAAGCTTCAGTCTGGGATTACTCCTACCATCCATTGTCTTCCTTCCCATATATATACTGCTGAACAGAGAGGGAGAAAGTCACTCTATTGTTCAGACTGGGTCCACTACAAATTTATGTTATACAACCTCAACTGGACCCTCACCACTGCTAGGAAATCTTTCAACACTGGCTGTCTTATCAACACACTATCCTTCTCTCCACAGCAGCTTTTCCTTGCCTTTTTATCCCTCCTGAAATGTCCCATAGCCTCCCCCGTCCCCATTCTTTCAGATGAGAACCTTGCCTCATATTTTACAGGAAAAAATGAGGCCATTCATCAGCAGTGCCCTCTTCTCTCCTCTGCCTCATCTCATAACATGCAAGTGCCTTCTACCACTATCTCTTCCTTCACCCCCGATGCATACAAACAGGAAACCTCCAAAGCTAACCCAACACCTGCTTGTGATCCCATTCCATCCTATCTCCTCCAACAGACTATCCCCTCTGCCATCCCCCTTCTTTTGCTTATTTTCAATTTCTCCCTCTCTACCAGCTCCTTTCCTACCATCTACAAGCATGCCCATGTGTCCCCCATTCTCCACAAACCCTCCCTTGATCCTTTCATTCACTTTAACTGTCAGCCCATATCTCGTGGGCCCTTTGTGGCTAACCTCCTTGAGAAGGCTGTTTACAATAGATTCCTCTACCTCCTCTCCTCTCCTCTCTCTCTCTCTCTCTCTCTCTCTCTCTCTCTCTCTCTCTCTCTCTCTCTCTCTGTCTCTGTCTCTCTCTGGCAGGGGAGAAGGCAGGGCAATTAGGGTTAAGTGACTTGCCCAAGGTCACATGGCTAGTAAGGGTTAAGTGTCTGAGGCCGCATTTGAACTCAGGTCCTCCTGACTCCATGGCCAGTGCTCTATTCACTGCACCACCTAGCCTCCCTGTCTCTCACTCTCTTCTTAGCCCACTACAATTCAGCTTCTGACCCCATCTTTTCAACAAAATGGCTTTCTCCAAAGTTACCACTGATCTCCTAACTGGCTGCTTCTCAGTACTTATTCTTCTTGGCCTTTTGCAACCTTTGATTATATTGATTAGCCTTTTTCCCTCTCTTCTTTCTAGGTTTTCCTGGTTCTTCTCCTACCTATCAAAGCACTGCTCGGTCTCCGTTGCTGGATCTTCATCCAGGTCATGCCCACTGACTGTAGGTATTTCCCAAGGCTCTGTCCTGGTCCCCTCCTCTTCTTCTATATTACTTAACACTTGGTGATTTCATCAGCTTTCATGGATTTAATTTAATTTAATTTAATCATCCATATACTAATGATTCTCAAATCTACCTATCCTGCCCTAACTTCTCTATTGACCTCTAATCTGGCATCTCCAATTTCCTTCTAAACATTTCAAACTGGATATGGAATAAACATCTTAAACATAACATGTCTAAAACTAAGGCGTCTTCCCCCCCCCCCACAAAGACTCTCTAATTCCAGGCTTCCATATAACTGGCAGAGCACCACCATCCCCTAGCACCCTACGCTTGCGATGTAAGGGTCATCTTTGACTCCTCACTATCCCGAAGACCTTATATCCAATCTGTTGTCAAAGCTTAGTGATTTCACCTTCGAAGTAGATTATCTCTCATATGTACTCCCTTTTCTCCTCTGCTACTGTCACCACATTGGTGCAGACCCTTGTCAGCTTATGTCTGGAGCTCTGCAATAGTCTGCTGGCAGGTGTACCTTCTTTAGGTGCCTCTCAACTCCAAGCCATCCTCCACTGAGCCACCACCAAAGTGATTTTCCTGACACTCAGGTCTGACCATGTCACCCCCCCCTTCTCCTATTCATTAAACTCCTGTGGCTCCCTATCACTTCCAGGATCCAACATTAAATCTTCTTTTAGGCACTCAAATCCCTTTGTAACCCCCCCCCCTTCCAGTCTTCTTCTACTTTACTCTCCCCACCCCATACTTTTTGATCCAATGACACTGCTCTCTTTGTTCAATGAACAAGATACTCCATCTTTCAAATCCTGGGTGAAATTTTCACATTTTTCAAATTTTCTCTGACTGTCCCAATGCCTAGAACACTCTTCTTATTGCTATCTCCAGGCTTCCCTGGATTCCTTCAAGTCTCTACTAAAATTCCACCTTCTACTGGAGGTCTTTCCCAACCATTCTTAATTCTAGTGTCTTCTCTCTGTTCGTTATTTCCTATTTATCTTGTTCATAGCTTGCTTGTACATATCTGTTTGCTTATTGTCTCCCCATTAGATTGTAAGCTCCCTAAGGGCAGGGAATATCTTTTGCCTCTTTTTGTATCCCCAACACTTAGCACAGGGCCTGAAACATAGGAGGCACTTAATAAATTCTTATTAACTGACTAATTATTAATCTCTGTGCAAGTTGCATTTCCCCATTAGAATGTAAATGTTTTTTGAGGGGGGAAGGCAAGGCAATTGGGGTTAAGTGACTTGCCCAAGATCACACAGTCTGTGTCAAGTGTCTAAGGTAGGATTTGAACTCAGGTCCTCCTGACTACAGGGCTGGTGCTCTATTTATTGTGCCACCTAGTGACCCTAGAATGTAAACTTCTTGAAGAAAAAGGACTGGTCCATTTTGTTCTTATATCTCTTGTGTCTTGCATACAATGGTTGCTAATGTTTATTAAGTGAATTCTTTAAATTAAATCTTTACTTTTCAAAATCTTGCCATTAATTTCTAAGGAAAATATTTTTATAGAAAAAGAGTTCTCTAGAAAGCATAGAACTTTGCTTAAACTAATTATTGTCTTTCACAATGGAACTACAGTTATCTTTTCCACACTGCAACTTTCCCCATCACATTTTTGGCATATACATATATAAATATATATACATATATACATGCATACATATATACATATATACATGCATACATATATACACATACATGTGTGTGTGTGTGTGTATAAAATGGGACAGCACAAGAAATTAAATGGGAATTTGGGGGGAGGTTTGCAGAAGCATCAGATGACACAGAAAAAGTTTAGAAACTCAGAAATGAACAAAATATGTACATTATATTGTGCACTATCAAGAAAAAAGAAAAGAAAATCCATGAAGCCAGAAGACTTCTGGCACAAAGGGAGGGCCAAGCAATTTTACGTGGATGTTTCAGATCTTGGGGGCACCATGCCTCTAACCCCACAATGTGAAACGGATAACTATAGAAGAAAACACTAAGCAATAGATGATGAGGTGGGCTGAAAATAGAGTAAGAACTATGAAACAATAGATAGAAATCAGAGTCATATATTGATAAGCCCCAAATGCTAAAAGCAAAAGGTTCTAGGCATATTGGATGAATTTAGAGGAAAATGTGAACTTTTCCATGGAGGACAAACCATGGAGGATTAGGAGGAAACGTAGAAAAGAATATCACGAGGTAAGATGGGAAGGATGGGTCTGCAGTGTGTTTCAGTAGAGAAAATAACCATACCAGTGAAATCCTAGCTCCAATGAAGTGCCAAATATTTTTATGTTAGTTTTTTTTGGAGGGTGGGTGGGATGGGTAACAAAATCTGTATGTAGGTATGTGTATATGTGTATTTGTATATACTTTGTATTGTACATGTATCAGTACATAGAGAATAGACACAAAATAAATAGAAGGCAATTTGAGATAGATTATACAAATACAGTGGCAAAACATTATCATATTAGATATTTTGCAAAAGAAATTGCAGACCTCCCCCTAAAAAACAAGGAAAATAAAGCAAAAATAGTATGTTTCAATCTGTATTCAGACTCTATCAGTTCTTTTACTCGAGGTAGATAGCATTTTTATTATAAGTTCTTCAGAATTGTCTGGGATCATTGTATTATGAGAAGAGCTAAGTCATTCACAGTTGATTGTTGTATAATATTGCTACTAATGTGCTCAATGTTCTCCTGGTTCTGCTTACTTCACTTTGCAGCAGTTCATATAAGTTTTTCCAGGTTTTTCTGAAACCATCCTGCTCATCATTTCTTATAACATAATAGTATTCCATCACAATCATATACCATAACTTGTTCAGTCATTCCCCAATTGATGGGCATCACCTCAATTTCCAATTCTTTGCCACTACAAAAAGAGATATCAATATTTTTATACATATAAGTCATTTTCCTTTTCCTTTGATTTCTTTGGGATACAGATCGAATAGTGGTATTGTTGGGTCAAAGAGTATGCATAGTTTAATACTCCTTTGGGCCTAGTTCCAAAATGTTCTCCAGAATGGTTGGACCAGTTCCCAACTTCACCAACTCCATTAGTGTCCTTATTCATCCACATCCCCTCCAATATTTGTCATTTTCCTTTTTTTGTTATATAAGTCAATGTGATGGGTGTGAGGTGGTACCTCAGAGTTGTTTTAATTTACATTTTTCTCATCAATAGTGATTTAGAACTTTTTTATATAACTACAGGCAGTATTGATGTCTCCTTTTAAAAACTCCCTGTTTATATCTTTTGGCCATTTATCAAGTAGGGAATGACTTACATTGTTTTAAATTTGACTCAGTTCATAAGGAATGAGACCTTCATCAGAAAAAGCTTGCTAAAAAATTTCCCTAGCTTTCTATTTTCCTTCTAATTTTGGCTGCATTGGTTTGGCTTGTGCAAAAACTTTTTAAATTTAATTAATATAACAAAATTTAACATAACAAAAATTACCCATTTATATCCTTTAATGCTATCTATCTCTTGCTTAGTCATAAATTCTTGCATTATCTACAGATCTGACAGGTAAAATTTTCCATGATTCCTTAATTTACTTTTGATACCATCGTTTATGTCTAAATTATGAATGCATTTTGACCTTATCTCAGATATATAGCATGAGATGTTAGTGTATATCTATTCTCTGATAACTGCTTTCCAGTTTTCCCAGCAATTTTTGTCAAATAGTTATTTCTTGTCACAGAAGCTTGGATCTTTGGGTCTGTCAAACACTAGATTACTACAGCCATTGACTACTTTGTTTTGTTTACTTAATCTATTCCACTGATCCACCACTCTATTTCTTAACCAGTACCAAGAAGTTTTGATGATAATACAATTTAAGATCACGTATGGCTTAGGCCCCTTTCCCTTGCATTTCTTTTCATTAAGTCCCTGAACATTTTGTTCTTCCAGATGAATGTTGTTGGGTTTTTTTCTAGCTCTATAAAATATTTTTTTTGGTAGTTGGGTTGATAGGGCACTGAATAAATAAATAAATTTTAAGTAGAATTGTCATTTTTACTCTATTAGCTCAGCCTATCCATGAGCAAGTGATGTTTTCCCAATTATTTAGATCTGACTTAATTTGTGTGAAAAGTGTTTTGTAATTGTGTCCATATAGTTCCTGGGTTTGTTTTGGCAGGTAGACTCCCAAATATTTTATGATGTCTACAGTAACTTTAAATGGAATTTCTCTTTCTATCTCTTGCTATTGGGTTTTGGTAGTAACACAAATGACAATGATTTATGTGAGTTCATTAATATATCTTTTCTAACAGTAACACACTGGTCTATGTTAATTCCACAATACCCTAGTACATAATCATAATGCTGCTATCAGGGAATAAAGGTTACACCCACTTTATCAGTTCCTGGTGTTGTCATAGATGCTTCATTAGGTATTCCCAGGTGCATAGACAAAAGGCAAAAGTATATGCTTTTTAATTAGGTTTTTAACTGAACTTGTTGTGCAGAGGTAGTCTTTATGAACTAAAATAAGTCAATATGCCCCAGATTGTTGATCATGCATCCCATTAATAAAAGAAATTTAACTAGGTGTCATATATATATACTAATTTCAATACTTAATTTTGATGACTATAGTAACAGAAAAAGATAACTCACAAAAATAGCTCTAAATGGAAAAAAAAACATATCATTGGTTGTTCTTAAATCATAGCAGTCATTTTTCAGTTTAATTCATCAATTATGTAGAGGTTTTAACTGAAATTTGGCTAGTAAATTTCTACCTTCTCTAATATTAATGAGATATCCTTGAAAATTAATACAAAATGTTCCATTTTAATAAATGGATTAAAAAACTCACTGACAATATGCATTTGGAAGATTTTTAAGCAGATTAGAATATTCTACTTCCAAGTTTCAAGTATACAGATATGAGCTGAAACTTTTTTCAGCAACAAAAATCACATCCTGATGGAATTATTTCTAAATGTCCATTTTCATAACGCTCATTTCATAGCATGTTTCCTTCAAAAGGCATTTTACTTTCCCCCTCACTATAAAAAAAAATCTGTCTTTTTTCTCTTAAACAAGATTAGATAAAGCATTTGTTAAGAATTTACTATGACACTTACTAGCTGTGTGACCCTAGGTAAGTCCCTTAAGCCCAATTGCCTTGCCAAAAGAAAAAAAAAGAGCTTAATAGGTTCCAGGCCCTATGTAAGGAGCTGGAAATACAAATGAAAGTAAAAGAAAACTCTTTTTACCTTCAAGTAGCTCACATTCTAATGAAATGAAGACAACACATAAAAGGGATGGAGGGCAGTGCTAGATAGGAAAATATCTGCCTGGGAAAGGTGTAAAATTCCTAAGAGTAAGGAGCATAGTGGGGTTTGAAGATATATAAAGAATTAACACAAATATATTTTGTATTCCATTAGGGAGCCTCTCCTAACTTGTATTCATGTGATAGGGTGGATCCCCAAAGGAGCAATTATCTCTAGGTTCTAGAAGTACCACGTTGTTGGTTACTCCTAAAATTGTAGTTCACAAACCTCCACCAGTATGTTTCCCAATAACAGTCATCCAGTAGACTCATTTTGCTCAAAGCAAAGATATTACTAAGATAGTAGAGTAAGAATGGGACCTATAAAAGGTTTCCCCTGTAAATCTGGGGTGCACACTTTGACAAAAGTACACAGTGTCTGGGAGAAGAGTGGGCACAAACCTAGAAGGTAATGATGAAGAAGCATTCATGTGGGCAATAACCCTTGTGGTAAAGGTACTCACTCCTCTGCTACTGCAGGGTTTTGAAGGTCCTTAGACCCTCTCCCCCACAAATTACCTTCTATTTATTTTGTGTCTATTGTCTATGTACTTACCTCCCCAATATAACATAATCTCCTGGGTGGTGGTGAAGTGAATAGAGCACCATCCCTGGAATCAGGAGGACCTGAGTTGAAATCCAGCTTCAGACACTTGGCACTCACTAGCTGTATGACCTTGGGCAAGTCACTTAACCCCAATTGCCCTGCCTTCCCCTCCAAAGGCAAAAAAAAAATGTAAGCTCCTTATAGGCTTCATTTTTGTCTTTGTATCCTGGTACCTAGTAAGTCCTAGACACATAATACATACTTTAGTAAGTATGTGACTGAATGATTGATAGTGAGAGGCAATGTACAAATCAGAGGATTTGAGAAATTTACCTACTCTTTTGGTGTCTAATAACATCTGAATTCCCAAGCTGTGGAGAGGAAGATGCCCTGGGAACCCAGCTGAACAATCTGCCCACCAGACTCTAAGCCCTGCAGGAACTTTGTGAGGACTGAACAAGAAAGACTTTCAAAACCTTGCAGTAACAGAGGAGGAAAGTTCTTGTGTGGAAAGTGGTGCTTGAGCTGAATTGTGAAGGAAACAAGGGACTCTAAGAGTTGGAGCTGAGGAGTGTTTGCATTCTAGGCATGGGAGATGACCAATGCAAAGGCTTAGAGATCAGAGATGAAATAACATTTATGAACAAGTGAAGGTGGCCACTCTGGTTGGACCACAATGTGCAGGAAAAAGAATGCTGCATAATACAGCTGGGAAGATAGTTTTGGCCCAGGCTCTAAAGGGTTTCACATACCAAATGGAGAAGTCAATATTTTATCGAAGAGGCAATAGAAATCCATTGAACTCTATTAAAAAGGGGAGGGACAGGTTAGAAATGTGGTCTAGGAATATGACTTTAACAGCTGTGTGGAGGATGGATTGTAGAAAGGAAAGACTTGGGGCAGAGAGATCAATTAGAAGGTTATTCCAATAGTCCATGTAAGAGGAATTTTAGGGACGGCTAGGTGGAGCAGTGAATAGAGCACTGGCCCTGGAGTCAGGAGGACCTGAGTTCAAATCCGACCTCAGACACTTAACACAAAAAACCAGCTGTGTGACCTTGGGCAAGCTGCATAACCCCAATTGCCCACCAAAAAGAAAAAAAAGGAGGAATTTAGAGCAGCAAATTTACCATCTATTGTCCTGGATCTCTGAAACAGCCAAGGAGTGACTGCTGAGATGATCTGGGTCAGGATATGGGTACACTGGGGCAGAGATGAAATTTTCTATAGCAATACAATAAAGTTATAACCCTTCTTCCTGGAGCAGAAAGGGAAGTTAGAAACTTATACAGAGAAGGTGACATTGGTGACTGTTGGATGATAATAGGTGAAGGCTATTAGGTGAAGGTAGAACTGTGTTTGAGACAAGTTCTATGATTAGCTATTCTCTACTGCATGACTTGAGCCCAGAGGTGTGCCAGAGCCAGCTGGAGCTGCAAAAGAGTATTTACATTTCAGAAATTGAGGAACACTATGAGTAAGGGCTAAATGTATTGCTCTGTTGGTTTCTAAACTCAAGAAAGTGATGGAAAATAATAATATAGATTAAGCTTAATTTATTTTTATTTACTTTGGAAAGACATTTGTTAAATATTTATGAGCTCATAGGGACACTTATCCCACTTTCCTACTGGTGTGTCACATACTCCATGGGTCATCCAAAGACTCTTTAGGGAAACAGTCACTGGATATGGATATGGATATGGATAGGGTATATGGATACCAATGGCACACCAATGACTATATGCTATAAATAAATAATACTAGTAAAAATCATAAGGCTGTTTAGTGAACATGTAATTAGAGCAAGGGGAGTTAAATGGTCTTATGGGATATTTCACCTAGGTTGATAGAGTTTGGAGAATGAGTCTTATGACACCATCGTACACACCTTCCTGGAGACAGAATTCTCATATCTACCAGATATAGCCCTTCTCTCTCATGAACTGTGCAGCATAAACATGGGAAAAATGATTTTTCCTAGTCATCAGTCCTTTTTTTCATACTTCAGACAAACTACCACTTTTCTGTCTGCATTTAAAAAGCATTTTCCCCTAGGATTAGAGTTCAACTTCTACTGGTTCTACTGAAGTTGTTGTCTACTGAAGTTGGGATTTGGGAGATCTCTTACTCCCTTAATTAAGTTTGAGGAGCAGTCTAGTCTCCTCAGCAACAAGCTATTCACAAATTGGGGCCATGTTACTCTTACAGAAGGCCAATCCCATTCAATTCACATTCATTTGATTTTAGACCTATCCCCCAAACCTGCTGACATTTCATCTTTGTAACCTGCAGCCCCCTCTCATACACTGACTTTATTCAGTTGGCTTGGTCTTAAGAAGGATATGCTCACAATTATAGTGTACTTCACAGTCACCAAAAGGGTATTTAGCTGAGTCATTCAAGACTCTTCCCCCATGAAATGACTTTTGTATTATCTTTTTATGAACCTTGCATTTCTTTATCTGGGTACCTGTTGCATCTCCTTGAGTACAAGGGCTAATTGGTTTTCTCTTTGTGGCTAGCACAGTTCCTGCCCCACACTATCATAGACTTAGAGCTGGAAACAACCTCAGAGTTCATTTATTTCAAATCCTCTCATTTGTTTTTTTGTGTTTTGTTTTGTTTTTTATATTTAATTTATTTATTTTTAGTTTACAAGATTCAATTCCATAGTTCCTTGAGTGACATTGGTGACAAATTTCTCCTGGTTCTACTCTTCTCACTCAGCATAAGTTTGTATAAGCCTCTCCAGGTAAAAATGAAAACCATCTCCTCCTCATTTCTTATGGCACAATAATATTCCATTACATGCATATACCACAACTTGTTTAGCCATTCCCCAGTTGATGGGCATCCCTTTAATTTCCAGTTCTTTGTCACCACAAAAAGAGCTGCTATAAATATTTTTGTACATATTCTATGATCTCTTTGGGATATAACCCTAGAACTGGTATTGCTGGGTCAAAGGGTATGAAGTTATTTATAGCCCTTTGGGCATAATTCCAGATTGCTCTCCAGAATGGTTGGATAAGTTCACAACTCCACCAGCAATGCATTAGTGTTCCAATTTGCCCACATCCTCTCCAGCATTTGTCATTTTCCTGTTTTGTCATCTTAGCCAATCTGACTGGAGAGATGTGGTACATCAGAGTTGTTTTGATTTGCATTTCTCTAATCAATAGTAATTTAGAGCATTTCTTCATATGCTTATAGATATCTTTAATGTCTTTCTCTGAAAACTGACTGTTCATATCCTTTGACCATTTACCAATTGGGGAATGACTTGTATTCTTATAGATTTGACTCAATTCTCTGTATATTTTAGAAATGAGTCCTTTATCAGAGACATAGGTTGTAAAAATTCTTTCCCAATTTCCCACCTCCTTCTTGATCTTGGTTACATTGGCTTTGTTTGTACAGAAGCTTTTCAATTTAATGTAATCAAAATTATCTGTTTTGCATTTTATAATGCTCTCTAATTCTTGTTTGGTCCTAAAGTCTTCCCCTCTCCACCAATCTGTCAGGTAAACTATTCCTTCTTTCCCAGATTGCTTACAGTATCATCCTTTATACCTAGATCATGCACCCATTTAGACTTGATTTTGGTCTATGGTGTTAGATAATGGTCTATGCCCAGTTTCTGCCATACTGTATTCCAGTTTTCCCAGCAGTTTTTGTCAAATAGTGTATTCTTATCCCACAAACTGGGGTCTTTGGGTTTATCAAACAATAGATTATTATACTCATTAATTGCTGGATCTTGTGCACCCAATCTATTCCATTGATCCATTACTCTACTCCTCAGCCAGTACCAAGCAGTTTTGATGACCGCTGCTGTATAATACAGATTAAAATCTGGTATAGCTAGTCCACCTTCCCTAGCATTTCTTTTTATTAATTCCCTTGATATTCTAGACCCTTTGTTCTTCCAAATAAATTTTGTTACTATTATGTCTAACTCTATAGTTTTTTGGTAAATTGATTGGTATGGCACTAAATATATAATTTAGTTTGGGTAAAATTGTCATTTTTATTATATTAGCTCGACCCAGCCACGAGCAATTGATATTTTTCCAATTAGTTAGATCTGACTTTATTTGCATGAGAAGTGTTTTGTAGTTGTGGTCATATAGGTCCTGGGTTTGTTTTGGCAGATAGATTCCCAAATATTTTATAATGTCTATAGTGACTTTGGGATTTCTCTTTCTATCACTTGCTGTTGAATTTCATTAGAGATATACAGGAATGCCATGGATTTATGTGGGTTTATTTTATATCCTGCAACTTTGCCAAATTTATTTATTGTCTCAAGTAGTTTTTTACTTGATTCTCTAGGATTCTCTAAGTATATCATCATATCATCTGCAAAGAGTGATAGCTTGGTCACTTCTTTTCCTAATTTGATTCCTTTGATTTCTTTTTCTTCTCTAATTGCTACTGCTAGTGTTTCTAGTACCAGATTGAATAAGAGGGGTGATAGTGGACACCCTTGTTTCACTCCTGCAAATCCTCTCATTTGTACAGATGAGGAACCTGAGGAATAGAAAAAGGGAATAAACATTTATTAAGTGCCTGCTGTATGCCCTGTGCTAAGTGCTTTATAAATATGACCTCATTCAAGAAGTCAAGCAGCTTATCCAAGGTCACACAGGAAAAAAACAGTAGAACCAAGGTTCAAACTGGCTCCTTGGACTCTAAATCTGGGGCTCTTCCATTATGTCTCGCTGTCTCCATTTAATAAATATTTGTGGAACTGAAAGGAAAATATTTTACATACTTCATTTAACTAACAGTGATCCTGTTAGGTAGATAAGTATTACATTTTACAGATGAGGCATAGCATTTAAATAATTTGCTCAAGGTCATGTGGCTAATAAGTTACAGAGGTAGGAGTCCAACCTAGGCCTTCTCTTTTCACTCCATAAAGCTGCCTTTCCATATCTGTTAACTGCTAATTCTGAGAAAGACAGACCAGTCCCTCCTCAACATACTGGCTTCCTGACCAGTCCTAGGCAATATCCTAGCTCCTTAAGGCATTCTCTCAGCCAGCAGTGGGGAACCTGCAGTTTGGAGACCACATGTGATCTTCTAGGTCCTCAGGTGTGACCTGTTGACTGAGTCCAACAAATCCTTTTATTAAAGGGATGTGTTCTGTGAAATTTGAATTCAGTCAAAGGGCCACACTTGAGGACCTAGAGAACCACATGTGGCCTCAAAACCACAGGTTACCCACCCCAGACTCTTGTTATCCCAACAGCTGTCAATCTTCGCTGGTAGAGAGAATTCATTGTAATCTAGAAAGGAGGTCAATGCTACTTTGACACCTTCCTGAATGCAGAAAGATTTAGGCAAAATTAAATATGGCAGAGTCTGGGGGGTGGAGAGGCACATAAAAGAGAAACTACCAATGTAAAAAGTCCAGCTGTTGCAAGACTAGCCACCAAGTATTTGTGAGCAGAAAACTGAATGCAGATGCATAAGAAATATGAAATAGGGTAATTTCAGAGCAAGGGTGAGTGATGAGGGAAACATAAAACTAGGAATAGTAAAATGAATGAAATAAAATACCTAGGCTAGGAAGCAAAGATTATAGAGAAACATTAGGAGAGGTTAAGGCTGATAAGGAAAGCAAGTGCAATGATGGAGAGAAACTTCACAGGCCAAGACAAATAGGATAGTTTCAAACAGATAGGGTAGGAAGGGTCAGTGAAACAGGTAGTGGGTTGCTAAGAGATAGAAAAGATGATTTACTGACAGAAGAGGTGTAGTCGATTTGCTTACTTGTTTATAAAAGGAAGGTGGGAGCAGATGTCAAGAGAGGATATAAATTTCCCAAGAGTTGCAAAAGGAGTTCTGGCCCCCAATGTACTGTCAAGAACAAACAACAAAACCTTTCTTAACAATGTGGACCTATTTTATGGCAATTCTGAAGATAGAGTAAAAGACCTTACTGAGGCAGAGGCCATGTATTATTAATTAGAAGATAGAAATTAAGCAATTACTTTAAAATTCATTTTAAACTATTATTCTCATTACCCTGTGATGGATGTTAAGATTAGTTCTTCAGTCTGGAGATGAATTAATTCAAACAAAGGTCTGTTTTAACAGATTTGTGTTTGTGCTAATAACTCATCCCATGAAAGAGGCTTGAATAAAGTCAGACAGGAGAATTCTTGGGAAAATAATTCACAATTCAGGTGCTTCTGGTAAGCCATCCTGGAGAAATTGAAGTTATACTCTTTTCATCATAACTGACTACATTTTCAGAATACTTCATTCCACTGAAATGCTAAATTGAAATCTGACAGACACATCAGATTATGTTTGTTACTCTTATTGTTATTAATAACAATAAAAACATCCTTATTGAGATTAAGATCTCATTATAAATTAAGATTTATAATAAATATGAATTAGGATAATTCAGGGTAAGAATGAGTGATGAGGGAGGATAAAAATGGTCATCTGCATCATCTCTATTGCTCAGATAAATAAATTTGTACCTTGACTGAGGTTGTACGGGTAGGTGAGACTCAAGGTGCTTTGATTCCCAGACTAGAGCTCATTCCACTACACAATGCACAATCCTTTGTTTATTAATGCTAAAACTCGGTTATACCTAGGGTGGGATGAATGGGGCTTTATACCAGGGACACAACTTCCTGGGGGCATGCTTCTTAACCACAATTCCCATACCTTCCCTCCAGCACCTCCCCTGGCCCACACTGCAAGTGCTGTCCTCAAGATCTGTTCACTAGAGTGCTTCTCTCCCACTCCTCACTGACTAATGTTTCTTCCCAGACCCTTATGGACTAAGTTTAGGTCACTCCTTTTCCCAGGCAACCTCCTACCCCCAACTACTTTTGGTTCAAGAAAAAAAAAAATATGGTGATGGTGTTCTTGAAACTATTCTGGAGGAAGTGGGCGTGGACCAAAAATAACGTCTGTTTTCATTGTTCCCTCCATCAAATAAATAAATATAAAGAAACATACTAAGAATTCTATTTGTGTGAAACCAGGTTAAGTTAATATTAAGGGCAGTCTTAAAGGAAGAGTCACAGAAAAGCAGCTTAGAGTGGGGGATGAACACAATTCCAACTACTTTGTCTTAATGACACTGGAGATTTATGGGCTGATTGCTTATATAAAAACCTTAATTCCTTAAGTAATATCTAAAAGATTGCTCAATAGTCACAGGCATATTATATTGGAAATAGAAGGGACTTCGAGCAAATATCTAGTGTGGTATTTCCCAAACCAAACTATACCGAAGACAAATCAAAAAATGCTAAATTGCCTACTGCAGATTTTACTGAGGTTGGGTAAAGAGATGAGGTGGAAGAGAAGTCAGATTTTGCTTTGCTTGTTTTGGTTTTTAATTCATAGATTACCTTTGGCAATAAAAAATTTTGCAGAACAGCAAAAATTTGGAGCCAATAATCAGAGAGCAAATAGTCATAGTCTGTATTTCTATGGATTTTCTTTTAGTTTATAATGTGCTTTCCTCATGACAGCCCTAGGGGATGGCTAATGTAAGCATTATTATGCTCATTTTACAGACAGGATGGTTCAGAGAGGGTAAGAAATTTTTCCTATCAAACCACAAAGATTCCCACTCAGGTCTCTTGATTTCAAGTAGCATACTCTTTTCATTGCATCTCTCTGCCTCACTGTTTTAATCAAACCCCAGCGTTTTATATGTGGTAGTGGTGGCATGACATGCTAAGCTGATGAGCAGGAAGGTAGGTATCCATCATTGTTGTTCCCCTCCCTCTATGTGTGCTGGACTATTCCTTCCAGGTGTGACTTTCCCTCAGACTCCACCCCACTGTGGATGGTTTTCCTTCCAAATTAAGTTCCATAAAATGGTAGATAAAGAAATACCTCAATGGCATCCCAGTAGCTGCTATTGACTCATTTGCCTAGAGAAACCCTGGGGAAAGTATTCTCCCTGCCCTAGGTAGCTGTAAAAATGAATCAATAACTATTTTCTAGCTCTGAGTCTTCAGATGAAGATCTTACTCTGCAGAAAAATTACTAGTTTTAAATCTTTCTTTGCCCTCCTAGTTACTCTCAATTATACCCTTCAATGCAACATTCAAATAGTAACAGACAATAATAGACACAGATTGGCAATGTAGTTTGGTTAACATCTTTATCCCCCTTTCAGCTGAAGAAACAAAGTAAATGTTTAAACACAACAGGGTAAATGGATTTTCAAGAAATAAGCATAAATCACCTAGCCCCCTTTCGCTGGCTTCAAAGAGTAAGGAGATTCTCTGAGATTTCAAGTCTGGGGTAGGGAGGATCAGTGCTCTTACCCTCACTTAGATGCAAGTCATAGAACCTGGCTTGTGTAGGCAACTCAGTGCCTGGGATGGCTTTGCCTCCCTTTTTTCTTTTCTTTCCTTTAATACTGGGTCTTGTGAAAATTTTGAAGGCCTAGAGGCTGATGGTCAAAATGGCAGCATCTCCCACCAACAAGGCAATTACAATGGCATCACAAGGAACATCAGTGGCTGATATCAGGGGAAAATGCCTACATCAGAAAGTTCAACTGTTGCCAGGAGAGAATGTCTAAGTCGCTGTGGGAGTGGATTTGTGTGAGGGAAGAGTTGGCATCACCGAGAAAGAGATCACCAGATAGAAAACTGAGACTGGCCTATGATCAGTAAAAGTGAAATATGAAATGGTTAAATAGCAGCTTTGTAAAGACTATTTCATGTCCCAATGAGACTGGAAAATCAGTCTTTCAATTGATTGTGCTGACCATTCTGTAATACATGCTATGATTCTTTTGTGCTTAGCATTCCCCTTTCTGTGTGGAAATAATGGATCTATTCCACACCTAATTCACGTCTGTACATTTTTACTCTGCTTTTTTTGGGAGTGGGAAACTCTAGACTAGAATCAAAAGTATAATTGTTCCTAGAATGGGTGTAGGGGGAGTGACAAGATAATGAATATGAGAACTCTGGGGAGAGGCATACTCTGTTAGGAAGTAAAGTTTCCCCAGAAATGAACCTGATACATAACCACAGAGTGAGTAATCCCTGAAATCCTCTGAGTTGTCTCTAATTTCTATGCTATACTCATAAATTTATATATATATATATACATATACATATATACATATATGTATCAGTTATCTCTAGCTTATATGTTATAGTCATAAATTTATATGTACATATATAAGTATATGATTTTATATATTTTTATTATGCAGCAGTTGTCTCTAGCTTCTATGCTATACTCATTTTTTAAATAAATGGGAAAGTTAATAGTAGTCAATGTTATATATCAGGTACCTATTTTTATATTAATAAAATCTCCATTTCCCCCCTGCCTTTGGTATCTTCCCTTCCTTTAGATACCTTGTCTATCAATCAACTCCCATTCTACAATGAGAAAGCTGAGGCTCAGAAAGGTAAAGGAACTTTCTCAAGGTGATAGGAATCAGTGGTGGAGATAGACTTAAAAAAAAAAAAAGCATGGGGCGGTTAGGTGGCGCAGTGAGTAAGAGCGCTGGCCTCGGAGTTGGGATGACCCGAGATCAGATCCGGCCTCAGAAAATGAGCACCCACACATAAATAATGACTAGCCATGTAACCTTGAGCAAGTTAACCCCAATTGCTTAAAAAAAAAAATCTAACTCAAAATACATTGCTTTTTAACACTGCTGCCCCTAGGGTAAATCAATTCCTTTGTTGAATTGCTCTATTAATACATTTTTTTTTCTTTTTTGCTTTTTGGAGGGGAGAAGGCAGGGCAATTGGGGTTAAGTAACTTGCCCAAGGTCACAAGGCTAGTAAGGGTTAAGTGTCTGAGGCTGGATTTGAACTCAGGTCTTCCTGACTCCAGGGCTGGTACTCTATTCACTGAGCCACCTAGCCACCCCTTGCTCTATTAATAGGATGGCAGTGGCTAGGGTTGGGAGAGGAGCAGAAAGAGGGGAGTCTGCTGGCTAATTAAAACACTTAAGACTAATGTATATAATATATACTAATTTCACCAAGAAAGCTTAGATAGATGAATGGAAAGCTATAGATATATTCATTTATATGCAAGTAATATCCATACATATATTGCATATATACATTACACATATGTGTGGATATACATGCCTGTATGAGTGTGTGTGTGTGTGTGTGTGTACACATAGGGAGACTTAGTCTCTTATGTAAGGATGGACTGGAAGTCTAGAAAAGCTTTTCTGGCTTGATATACATAATAAAAGGAAGAATGTCACCAGGCAAGGGGAAGATAGCAACCTTGCCTCCCAGGCTTACTTTAGTGTTCAATGTCTTTCCCCTCCCATTCCTTATAAGCATAGAGAAAAAGCCTTTGGAAGTTTGCTTGAAGAGTAACCTCTCTGTGGATGGACCAATGAACAACGCCAAGCAGCAGCCATTGAGGTTAAAGGGCAAGATCCAGTGGTGTAGCACAATGACCTCACCAGAATGTATCAGCAGCCTTGCAACCTTAGAGACATGAGCTTTCCCTGCACATATGAGCCCTCGTCCCACGAGTTTCATAGTGTGTGCCCTTCCACAAGTGTTCCCAATATAAGTCAATTTTTCTGATATGCTATGGGAGAGTATGCACCAAAGTTATGGGGTAAATATTTTGTTGCAACTTCTATTACTATTCCATTTTGTTAAATGCCTTTGTTTTGGAAAAAAGAAACAAAGGTAAGTTGCCTAAGTCCCAAGGGGAGATATCAGGCTCTTGTCCATATGCTTGATAGACACTCTACAAATTCAGCACTGGTTGATCAGAAACTTTGGACCATTTTCTACTAGCCAATCTAACACTTCCATCAGTCTTTCTTCATGTTTTTCTAGAGTTTTCCCAAAAAGTATATAACAGAAGGAAATATAGGATTTTCAGCTGTTTCAGAAATGAACTCACATATAAAATTGAGGAAAGGAGCAAAATGGATCAGAAGTCAGAATCCAACAACAAAAGAAATAAATATTCACAGTTAAAGTGAAGAACTAGGGCAGAATTTATTAGGCAATTTTTAAAAATGAGGGTAGTAGTTATGAGTGTAGATGCAGAACAGTAAAAACTAAAAGATAGAAGCTTGGTAATCCAAGGGTAATGAACTAATATAAATACTTTGCTTTAATATGGCAAATAGTATCAATCAAAAACCAAGAACAAGAATTATCTGCAAGACGGGGGCAGCTAGGTGGCGCAGTGAGTAGAGCGTCGGCCCTAGAGTCAGAAGGACCTGAGTTCGGATCCGGCCTCAGACACTTAACACACACACAAACAAAAACCTAGCTGTGTGACCTTGGGCAAGTTACTTAACCCCAATTGCCCTTCCAAAAAAAAAAAAAAAGAATTATCTGCAAGAGATAAATACTAGAGGTCTTTCTAATAAGATCAGAGATAAAGCAAGGATGATCATTGTCACCATAGTTATTAGATAGAATTTTAGAAATAGTAGCTATAAAAATATGGAAAGAAAAAGAAATTGAGGGAATAAAGCATAAGTGAAGAAGAAATAAAATTATCTCTTTTTACTGATGTGTTGATGGTTTCTTCAGTAAAGTAGTAGGATATTAGACAAACCCACCAAAAGTACCAGCTTTTCTAGACATTACAATGAACCTCAGAAAAACACTTATACACATATAATATATATGGGAAAAGAAATTATATCCAAATAACTATAGAAATTAGATTCAAATAACTAAAATATTTGGGAGTCTATTTGCCAATGCACACACTCTTCATGTAAATAAAGGAGACAAATAATAGAAGAATGTATGGCTCATGGTTGGGATGTAATAATATAATAAAAATAACAACACTACTTACATTAATTTATAGATTCATTTACTAATCAAAACCACAAAAAGTTTACTTTGTAGAGCTAGACAAAGTTCTATGAAAATTTATCTGCAGGAATAAAAGGTCAAGAATCTGCTAGGAAAATCAGAAAGCAACTTGAAATTAGGCTTAAATCAATGTTTCATGATACATGCCACACTAAATTCCAAATGAATACATTACCTAGATATAAAAAGTCATATCATAGAAAAAATAATTAGAGAAGGAAAGGGGATATCTTATACAACTATGCTTAGGAAAAGAGTTCTTGAACAAATAAAGGATGAAGAGGACCATAGGGGATACAATGAATAAGTTTGATTACACAAAATCAAAAACTTACTGTACAAACATAAGCAATGCAGCTAAAATTAGAAGGGAAATAGTTAATCAGGGAAAATTTTGTAGCACATTTCTCTGATAAAGGTACAAAAATATTTATAGCAGCTCTTCTTATGATGGCAAAAAAAAAAAAACAACCCAAACACCTAGAAACCAAGGGAATGACCATCAATTGGGGAATGGCTAAGCAAATTGTGGTACATGAATATAATGAAACATGAATGTAACACTACTGTTCTATAAGAAATGAGGAAATGTAATGAATGTAAGACTACTGTATTCTTAAGAAATGAGGAAATAGATGATGTCAAAGAGACATGAGAGGGCTTGTATAAACCAGTACCAGAATGAAGTGAACAGCACCAGAAGAAAAATTTATACTAAAACATCTATATAAAAATGCATGATTTTGAGAAATTTTATAGACTGATGAAAAATGAAATGAGCAGAAACAGTAGAACAATTTTTACAATAAGAACAACACTCTAAAGGCAAACAACTTGGAACCTATAAAGAATTCAATGCAATAGCCGTCCATGATTCCAGAGAACCAGTTACGAAGCATCCACCTCTTTACAAAGAGATGGTAGGTTCAGGGTACAAAATGAGAGGTTTGTCGTTTGTTTGTTTGTTTGTTTGTTTGTTTCAAAAAAACACAATTAGTGAAAGACTTAGCTTTCTTGACTATGTATTTATTACAAGGAAACTTTTTTCTTTTCTTCTGATGGGGTGGGAAGTAGGAGGAAGAAAAAATAGATTTGTTAATTCAAAATTTTTAGTTTAAAAATAAAGGTCTAATATCCAAGGAAATGCTCATATATACAAATATAAATGAACAAGATACATTTTCCAATAGAGAAATGATCAAGAAATATGAATGTGAAATTCTCAAGGGAAGAAATTTAAGCTATCAACAATCACATAAAAATATGATTCAAACTGCTACTAATAAAAATTAAAAAAAAAACTCGGAAGTGTTTTACCTCACCCTACACCCACATCAGATTGACAAAGATGAACAACAGAAGGAAAAATCTAATTGTTGGCTGGGCCTATGGGACAAGAGACTCACTAATACACTATTGGTGGAAATATAAAATGGTCCAAAAATTCTGGAAAGTAATTTGGAATATAGCCCAAGAGTCCCTAAACTGGATACCCTTTGAATCAATGATATTTTTACTAAGCATATGCCACAGAAAAAAAGATCATGTACACAAGTATTTATAGCAACAATTTTGTAATAGCAAAGAACTAGGAAGAAATTGGATACCCAACAAATGAAAATGGATGACTAAAATTATGGTTTTATGAATTTAACAGAATATTATTGATCAATAAGAAATTATAAAAGGGACGGATTCAGGGAAACCTGAGATTGAATGAACTAATGCAGAGTGAAATGAATGAAAACAAAACTTTTTCTACAGTGATCATAATATTGTAAAGAAAAACAACTTTGAAAGACTTAAGAAAAATGATCAATCACTCCCCCAGAAGATGATGATAAAGCAGTCCTCCCCTCTAGAGTGACAGTCTAGTTGCAGAATGGGACACATAGTTGTAGACACAACCATTACAACACAAATGTGTTTTGTTTTACTATTGTTTGTTACAAGAGAGGGCTTTTATATGTGTCTATTGTGGGGGGGGGGTGCACAGAGATAGTGAATGGAAAGAATAATAATGATGAGAAAAGGGGGAGAAAAGAAGATAAAGCAAATGAAGCATTTAAAAATACTGTTACGGATTTAGAGGGGGGCGGAGCCAAGATGGCAGAGTAGAAACAAATTGTCCAAGCCTCTCTGCCC
>WOXC01003563.1:0-70577 GCA_011680675.1 Gymnobelideus leadbeateri | reverse complement strand
AACTATTTGGGAAAATTAGTGAAGAAGGAGTCCTACCAAATTCTTTCTATGACACAAATATGGTACTGATTCCTAAATCAGGAAGACATAAAACAAAGAAAGAAAATTATAGACCAATTTCCCTCATGAATTTAGATGCAAAAAGTTTAAATAAAATATTAGCTAAAAGACTACAACAACTTATCACAAGAATAATACACTTTGATGAGGTAGGATTTATTCCAGGAATGCAAGGATGGTTCAATATTAGGAAAACCATCAGTATAATTGAGCATATCAACAATAAAACTAGCAGAAACCAGTTGATCATTTCAATAGATGCATAAAAGGCTTTTGACAAAGTAAAACATCCATTTCTATTAAAAACACTAGAAAGTATAGGAATAAATGGAGCCTTCCTTAAAATACTTGATAGCATCTATTTAAAGCCTCAGCAAGTATTATATGCAATGGGGATAAATAAGAAGCATTTCCAATAAGATCAGGAGTGAAACAAGGGTGTCCACTATCACCCCTCTTATTCAATCTGGTATAGAAACACTAGCAGTAGCAATTAGAGAAGAAAAACAAATCAAAGGAATCAAATTAGGCAAAGAAGAGACCAAGCTATCACTCTTTGTGGATGATATGATGATATACTTAGAGAATACTAGAGAATCAAGTAAAAAACTACTTGAGACAATAAATAAATTTGGTAAAGTTACAAGATATCTCTATAGTTGTCAGGATCTGTCAGTTTGGAATGGAACATGACTATAGACTTATGACCTGATTTACTTAGAATGAAGGAGTTGTCATTAAAGATGGAGTTATATGGGAATCACTGTGATGTACTCTTTTCACTTTCAATTTTCTGTCTCGGCTTTCCAATGAATGAAATAGACAACTTGTTTTGATGTTTCCTATATACTGTGATAGTTTCATGGAGTGACGGGTTGGGCCTAGAATAGGTAAGAGTTGGTAATATATTTTGACATTCAGAAATGATTCAATTTCATTTTTTAAGCATCATTGTTAAAAAAAATTTTTCATTGCAATTATATGGGAGTCATCCTGATAGAGTTATACTGACTTAGGAATTGTCCTGTGTACTGGATGGTTGCCATTAAATATGTCTCTCCATTTCTTTCTAGCAAAATCTTGTGTTTATTTAGGAGTTTCAATTGCCTGGCTCCTGGTGTCCTGATGACAATGGATTTGGTGACAGGCATGTTTCTCCCATGAAGAATATGGAAGGCAAAAGAAAAAAGATGAAATATAAACTAAATTACAAAAAGTCCAGGAGGAAAAAGGTGGGGGTATTTTGACAGCATAATATCAAAGAAATGGTGTGAAGAGTTCTATGACCCAGGCATAAGAAAGGAGGGTAAATCACCTGGGGGGCAGAAGAACTGCACCTAGGACTGGAATTGCATGATAAATTTGAATGGAGTGACCCTAACTGGTGCCAATGGCTTTGACATACTTACTGTTTTTCTATATGCCCAAATATCTTTCCAACTCCTTTAACAAGTGCTTTTGAAATTCAATGGTTGACCATCTCTTTCCTTTCAAGATTAGAAAAAAAATAAGAGGGAAAAATCCTTCTGATGAGATCACTATACATCAGGCCTTCAAAGAAGAGAATGAAGGGTAAACAAGAAATAACTAAAAAATCTACTGCACAAATTCTTCTTTGACATGTGTCAGAGAAGAAAGACAAGTTCTTCATTAGTCACAATGTGATATATTAGTTATCTGATGGTTCAAAAACCAGAATAATAATTTGTGTTCTAAAAGGAGAGTTGAGGAAGCAAGGATACAGTTTCTATTTATTCAGAATAATTATCACCTGCTGTGTTGTTTCACTAGCATTGGGCATAGTTATAAGAGCCAGTAAGAGACATAGTAATATTGCACGAAAATTTTATCAAAGAAAGTATATCTTTTCTCCTCTTCAAGCATATGTCATGAGAATGACTCATTTATAAGATTAGTCTCTCAAAGGCCAAGAATGAAATGGCACCATTGAGAAGATCATGATTGGATTCTGAGCCCATGCTGAGTTTTTCCCAACCATCCTTGTTAATCCTTCAACACCATGTAAACCAAGGACTTCGTGGGAGTCTTGTCTTCTAATTCTACTCATTTGGGTGGAAATTTGATCTTCATAGTACCTAAAACATATGTACTGAGCCTCCTACAGTTTTATCTAATCCTGGTTCCTTACTTAAAACAATGTTGACATAATTAAAGTAAGGCAAATATTTTTGTCTCTATGTAATAAGTGTCGCACATATGCAAAAATTTAGTGCAAATGCCCAGTCTTTTGAGGAAATGAGAATTTCATTTGAAACAAATACACTAGTTTGTTGTTGATGTTGTTTTCCATTAAATCCATGGTATTAGGCTTCTTAGAGTTCTGGATATTCTCATAGGTTTGGTTTCTATAAGTCACACTTGTAGCATGAATTGAAAAATCCCCTCATATTACAGACTAGTGTTTTCTCACCTCGTCCACAACCACTCTCCTATACTAGACATGGAGAAAGAGATGGAAACTGGGACATTCTGTTCTTATTAATCTATTCCCACCATGACTTTGATAGCATGAGTGACTCTTGAAGGGGATGAGTAGAAGAGGAGACACAAAAGTTCACCAAGATGTCTTGGTGCCTAGTTGGTTAACAGCATTATAGAATATCAATTCAGTTTACACCTAAGAATTATCCTGAACTCCTCACCTTTCCTTATAAAATAGAGCCAACCACTTGCCAACTTTTACCAGCTTGACCTTCACATGTTTTGCATTTGTCCCTTTTCACTACTTGCACCCCCAACATCTTTATGTGGGACCTCACCTTCTTCAGCTAGACAGATTGCAGTGGCTTCTTAAATGAGCTAATGCCCCAAATCTCTCCAAACTATCATTCAAGCAGTTATCAAAGAAATTTCCTGGTCATGTGACCAGATAGCCAAAGAAACTCTATTGGCTCCTTATAGTCTCTAAGATAAATGATAAATTACCTGTTGGACTATTAAAGTCTTGTATATATTGGGTCCAACCTGTCTCTCCAGCTTCATTATGTATTATTCCCATCAGTAGATAGAGTCATAATCCTGTAATCAAGCAGTTGTGAATTTAAATTGAGCCTCAGACATTTATTAGCTATGTGACCCTAAGCAAATCATTTTACCTGACTGCCACAGTTTCCTTCTCTGTAAAATGGGAATAATAATAGCAACTTGACTCCCATGACTGTTGTGAGGGGAAAATGAGATAATATTTGTAAAGCACTTCTTAACCTTAAAATGTTAGCTGCAATATTAGAATTAATGTTCTAAATTAGTAGTCAATTAATAACACAGCAGTCAAAAAGCAATTATTAGGCATGTACAAAGAATCAAGCACTGGGGACATAAAGAAGGGTAAAAGAAAAGTTCATGATTTCAAGCACCTCACACTCAACTGGAGGAGACAACATGCAAATAACTATGTATAAACTATACAAAGAATAAATTTGAGATACTCAAGTAAGGCAAAGCACTAGAATTAAGAGAGATCAGAAAAGATTTCCGGAGAGGTGGGAATTTAACTGGGACTTAAAGGAAGCAAGTGAGGTCAAGAAGCAGTGACTAAGGGGCAGCTAAGTGGTTCAGTGAATAGAAAACCAGCCCTAGTCAAGAAGGAGCTGAGTTCAAATCTAGTTTCAAACACTTGATACGTATCAACTGTTTGACCGGGGGAGGGGGGGGTGGGGGGGTGGGAGGAAAGTCATTTAACACGTGTGGTTTGCCTAGTTGGAGCATCATCCGTTCTTTCTTTGAATTATCAGTGAGGTGTCCATCACTACTTATTTATGCAAAATGAGGCACACTGATTTACATACACAGTAAAAAATAGAATTTATTGTTATTGCTTTAGATAAGGATACATAACTTTGATATAATGTACATGAGTTCTAATGGATGCAAAGTCATTCTGGGGATTGTTTTTAGTTGCTCGTATTGGAAAATCTCATTTTAGTCATCATCATCATGATCTTTTTCATTATTCTGCTACTTACTCCTGGGGCAGATACATAGAGGATCAGAAGGGCTTTGCCCACTTCTAAAGCAAGGAGAGAAGAAAGGGTAAAGAGGTCCTTCAAAAGCATCATTTGGGGGACTGTAGATTAGCATTCCATCTGTAGCATTGTAAAATGCTATATGCCCTCTTTCATAATCAAGGAAAATGCCCACCTTATGAATAGGTCGGGCCACAAGAACAATATAATATGAGTAGCAGAAGACACAGTCATTTTCAAAACCCCAGGCTAAAAGGGTCCATCTTTCCTTAGATAAGTTGCAGACATTGCCCTTCCTTCTAATTGATTCTTTACATATGCCCACTTCCCAACCTGATTTATTCCCTACTTCTACTTCCCAGTAGTGTTTCCCTGAGGTGAAGCTCTGAGTAGCCAAGACACAGAGAGAAACATCAAATCTTTTGGGGTTCTCAGGCACATCCTGTGGGACAGAAACATACTGCACACTCTTCAAATCATCAGCTAGGAAGAGATGAGGATTGGCTGTTTCCGGGTCCAGAGTTATGTCAGCTGTAGAGAACAAAGAGAGAGAGAGAAGGAATCATTCACCCTGGGTTCCAGAATCTGGAGTTTAATGACTCCAGAGAAGGATTCCCTAATCCCTAAGTGAGAACCTCGCTTTGTAGGACTCCATTCACAATCCTCACCCACTGGGATTACATCATAACACTCTGGTTTGTCTCATTTCTGACATTCACTTGTGTGAGTGACTTAATCATTTGGCGACCCAGTTTTCTTAAAATGAGGATGATAGGTTTGGATTATCTTTAGGATCCTCCTAGTATTGGCTTCATATGTTTCATATCTTCATGCATTAATTGAATATTTAGCAATCTTGATTAAGCACCAACTCTGGCCAAGCACTATGCCAGGCAGTGAAAGATAGAGAAATAGTCATGTCTGTAGAATGTAACTGAGAGAAGTGATGCTAATGACATAATTACTTTGCAATACAGAAGTCAAAAAAGCAGAGACTGTGGAACTGAATGTTATAAACTAAAAATAAATGGATGAGTGAATGAATGAATGAATGAATGAATGATAAAAAAGGCAGATGTGATAAACATTCCAACACTGGAATTTTTAAACCCATTCTTTAAAAGACTGGTCCATAGAGAGATTGACTCTTATCTGTTTTTGGAGATAATGCTGCCTTCAAGGAGTTTGTAATCTCTCAGAGGCAACTTGAGACATAATCAGATCAATAAAAATAAGAGCCAATACAGAGCACATTGCAAAGAATATGAGGGCTCCTGAGAATACTCAAGTGTAAATTGAGGTGACTATGGGTAACTTACTGTGGAAAGTCAGGAACATTTCTGTCCTTCCAGGGATGGGGTGCTCGGTCAATCTGGATGAAGCAACATTAGCATTTTGAAGTAGTATCTCATTCCTACAAGGAAAACAGACTCAGTGACAAAGGTTTCATAGAGACTGTAGGAACCTATCTTGATAAAAAAAATCTCAGTGATCCCCAGTACTTTGGATTCCAGTGAGCCCCTTCTACCAGCCAGACTCGTTCACAGACTGTGCATGGCTGACTCAGTTTACCATAGGATAGAAACCTACCTTTCCAATGTATCTCTTGCAGCCTAAAGGAAAGAAGAAAAATGAGAGAGTTAATCTTCTACTCGTTGCTTAGTTGCCATCATATTTTCTTTTTCAGAGAGTTCATACACACTTCCCCCAGTCTCCTTTCTCCCTGACAAGCATTTTCCAGGAAAACTATAATTACTGAAAAAAGGGAATTCTAGAATTGTAAAGGACCATTGCATGGCTCCTTTTCATTGGTTTAATGCCATCTGTACCCCTTTTAAAGTGAGGATATCATTCTATGAGGAAAAGAGGGCATTTGACTGCTTCCAGTGTTTGTGCGGAAAAATTCTCTGACAGAGTCCACCTATTGATATAAGAGGACAACAGATGAGGAAATTAGGGGAAAAAAAGGTTGGGAGCCTGGGAGACTGGTGGGTGATATGGGTGTTGAGATTAAAGAGACATTACCTTATCTTCCACATCCCAGAATCTTGAAGTAAGGTTGCCCTCCAGGGACTTAATATTATCAAACTTCTACTTACTCAACCATTCTCATCTCAAAGCCCAAAGGAGCAAAGAAAACATCTACACCTACTCATCCAACAGTAGAGATGTGACATTGTTCTGATTGTTTATTGGGGGAAAATCGAATATTAAAGTAGTGATGTCAGATCTTATTTAGGGCTGCCCATGATGCATGAATGATATCTATAGAATTGCAGAAGAATAGTCTCTCAGCCTCCATGAGAAGCCTTTGTCTGATAGGGAAATCATCCCGTCCAGAAGGAGACCAAATCACTTTGGACAGCATCTCTGCACAGTGAAAGCACCCCTCCATACATAGATGAGGGAACTTGCAGGCATCAAGGCAGGAGTTCTAAAACTGTCTCTGACCACCAAGAGCTATGTGGCACTAAACAAGGCTCTCAATAATTGTTTTCACAATGTCAAAGAATAGCTATTGAGATGATACTTTGCAATACAGAAGTAAAACTTGAGATAATAGATGGGGATCAGTAGGGATTTTTAAAACATCTGACTAATTAGAGTAACCATGCTTGTTGGTATTCATGCCAGGGGCCCAAATTCTGTGATCTGAAAAGCAAATCTCATCTCTCTAGGGCTAGACAGTCAAGGACTTGGATACCATGTCCCCCTCCCCCACCTTCTCTTCTCTTGTTCTCAACCATTCTCAGCTTTGGTTTCAATCACTCACCAGGAGCATTTCAATGGGAAGCTTCTCAAATTCTCTCTCTATTTCTGACATTGCAATTTGCAGATTGTAGACCTGTAGGGTCATTTTTGCTTTGTTCTCCTCAAACTTAGACAAGTTGTCCTTTATTTGCTGGTCCAGTCTTCTCAGATGGAGCTGTTCTTGCTCTGACAAAAAGTGATGCTTTTCTTCAAATTCATACAGAAGAGACTGTTTCATAGCCTGAACTTCCAACTGTAATCACAGAAATTAGGATAAAGGCAAGAAATGGAGGGTCAATAAATGTCACGATCAGAATCTAACCAGTGTGCAAGATATTCATTCCCATTTCCCCTCTGAGCAGATTCCTGGACTCGGGTGCCAGCCACAGCTTTTCTATCAGCATTCCCCAAACTTTCCCCTTAGAAGATCATTCAGATACATTGACTCTTGAAGGCCCTTTTCCTGAGGAGTACTCGTTGATAGAAAGCAGAGAGGAAGAGTTTCCTTTTAATATAAAGGTCCTCAAATGTTCAGCAAGTTAAGTTTCTCACCAGAAGTGTCCAAAGCTCATCTGAAAACTGATTTTTTGTGTCCATATTTTAGTAGATTAATTTTAAAACAAAGTTCTGCTACAGCCATTTAAGTATGAAAATATGAATCCAAAAGAACATGCCACTACCTTTGTTCATTAATGCAAGTCTCTTCTAGTCTACAATTGGGCTTTGTCTTCCCTGTCCATCACTGACTATTCCTTGTATGAATGGTTTTAAAGAAACAACATACTTACAAGTTTTTCACTCAGTAAAGTCAGAAGCATTGACTTTACATTGAACCTTTCTATATCACACATTACAATCCTATTTGAAGACCACCCTTTTCCCCCTTTAAGTGATGTCAAAGAGAAATCTTACTGACACATTCATTTTAAATCAAGTGACCCCCTTCCCAATGGGTTAGAAAGCTGTCAAGTTTCTGAGCCTTTGCCCTGGCCCTCACCCACTCCTGGAATGCAGTGCCTCCTCAGTTTTGCCTCAGTGGGTTGTTCTCTTTTTGTTAGGTCTCTATTTAATTCCAACTTCTCCTTCATCTTGTCCCAATCCTCACCTTCTGTGGTCTTAGTTTCCATATTAACTTTTGTTGATTCTGTTTTATTCCTTCTGTGTTTACTTATAAATATCCTTTGTGCTCTTTAGGATTAAAGGAAAAGCTCCTAGGCTGAGGGGGTTGTTTCATTCCTTTGACTTTTATTCCCAGGGACTAGCAAAGTACCTGACACTTAGCTTGTCCTTCATGAATGTTTAATTGGTTGGCTGATATTTTTTTTCTTTTGCTTTTTTGCTTAGCGCATAGTGTTTTGCATTTCTCTGAAATTGTAGCTCACTCCCGTAGACTGAGTATGCTCAAACTTGACAAGGGTGCAAGGGCTGAACCTCATGGAGGGAAGGTCATAGCTCCCTCAGGCTTTCGTGGTTCTCCCTTTGATGATGCCCACTCTACTACTTGTCAACAACTCTAGATATCCACCAAGCTCTGCTCAGAAGAGAACAAGTGCATTTGGGAGAGTCCAATGACCAACATGGAACAGGACATTCCTGCAGGCTCCCAGAGGTGAATGTGCAGGTAATCCTGCTGATTTCTGAAGCACTGTTCTGCTTCTCGGTCCAAGACTCACCTTGAGCATTTCCACAGGCCGCTGCTCTGGGTTCATTGGCAGATTGAGGTTCTCATGGGAGTGGCCATCTTTGCTCTCCTCAGTTGCCAACTTGTCTCCTGCTTCCTTGTCCAGGGTTTGAAATTTGAAATTTTCTTCCTCCAGAAAGAACAGGTGCATTTTCTCATACTCAGAGACAACCATGTCTTTGAAAATCTGGCCCTTCAACTATCACCCAAGGAGTTGGAATAAAAGAAGGAAAGAAAATTCAATGAATTTCAGGGTCCAGGTAAGCACCAACACTTTCTGCTGGTTATTGCTTGCTTTGGTCCATCTGAGCAGATTCAGGACCCACATTGACAGACACAGATTTACTCTCTCTCTCCCTCAATATTTTCACTTGCAGGCACAGTAAGGTGGAGTCTCTTTTGAAGCCTCTTTGACTAAGGAGTAGATCATGATGGAATAATCAGAGAGAGTGCTCAAATGTATAATAGACACTGAGTCTTTCCAAAACTAACTAAAACCAAGTAGAATTTTTTTTTCTTATTGATATGTTTGTAGATTTTATTTTTGAAAAGTGTACGGTTATTTGAGAATCAAAATGCTCATGAGTAACTGTGTTAGAATCTTTCGTTCTTAATCTGAATCTGTTCCTTGATAGAGCTCACTTCTGCATCTTTTCCTCAGTTACAATTCTGGATGAAGAGGAAGTTCAGGGAAGAGGGCACCTTCCTCTTTCATGATTATAGAGCCAAATACCTTCCACAATGCTTCTTTCCCTTTCTCCCATTCCAATTTCGATTGCCATTCCTCCTTCTTACTCTTTAGAATATCCCATGTTGCCTGCAGTTTCTCCTGCAAGAACAAAACAATTCTTAGTGCAATCTGTTTCATAGCAAGAAAGTTCCTAATAGCTCATGGAGCTAGTTGAAAGAGCAGACACTATTCCAGGATTGAAAGGGTATGATCCTCTTACCGTGCACTGAACAATGGCCTGTTCCAAAGGAAGGACTGTGTGTTCCTTATGCTCTCTGCCTAAAAAGCAAGGTCCACACAACAGTCTTTGGTCCTCCACACAGAAGAAGGCCTCTTCTTTCCTGTGTTCCTGGCAGGTGGTCAGGTCCCTGGTGCTCTGCAGTAAGAGAGGTCTAAGCATCTTGCCAACTGTAGCCAGATGCTGCAGCTTCCTATCATGGGAAAACTCTCCAAATGTAATGATTGCCTTGCAAATTGGGCAGGTTATTGATCTGTGGTCTTTCTTCCAGCAGCTGAGAAGACACTCTTTGCAGAAGGTATGGCCACATTTGACAATCACTGGGTCTGTGAAATAGCCCAAGCATATGAAACAGGTGAGATCCCCTTTGAAGCTTTCAATCAAATTTTTGACATCCATCTTCCTAAAGCTGCGGGGAAAAGACAGTGAAAAATATTGATAAGCATATCCATGTTCTATAGAACACACCTCAGTTATATTGGGCAGACTTATTTGAAGGAATTGAGAAGCAGTGGATGGCCAGGATCAGAAATGAACCATATCCTCCCTCTATCCTAAGCACATGGACCACGTGTATTTCTGGGTTGATTGTTGTGTTTTCTAGGTTCAGTTTCATTCTCCCCTCTCTTCTCCCCCCACCCCACTCAGGGAAGGCTGTCAGGACTGTGACTTTTAATCAAGTCACCATGTGCCACAGGCCAACTTCTGATTCAGGGAACAACATTCTTCCCTTCCATCTAGCATAGAACATAACTGATGAGGCCCAGGGTCTGCCCTAATTACCCATCTCTTGTCATCTTGAAGAAGATAAAATCTTTTCATGTATTCTTTCATTTTGGCCTAGACTGAAATGTCACTTAAAGCTCCAGAGCTTAAGCTGAAATCTCAATTACAAGGACTTCAGCCTATCTGCTAGTCTTTCTTACTCTTACCTTCTCTTCCTCATATCCACCACATCTGAATCACCATATTCTCAAAAAGAAACCTTTTTATGTTCTCTTAAGTCCTTCCAAGGGTTACTAGTTTAGTTTAGCTTATTGTGTAGGTGTAGGATAACTGATCTCTTTTCCAAGAGTCAGCAGAATTATAGTTTTAATTATGTGAGATAGTAATAGTATAGGTAAAGCACCAAATCATTATGTCTTTTCCTCCAAGCTTCCTACTCAATCACTAAATTCAGATATATATTTTCCCACCTTCCACAGTTAAAATCCATTTACTGAACTGAGATATCTTCAACTTTATAAATGTAGAGAGGAGAAAAATGTGCCAAAGGGAAGCTTACCTTCTAGTCCTTTTTTCAAGGATAGTCAAGTCAGCAAGGCCAACTAAAACTTTTTTTTTGGAGCTCCAGAAGCACACAAGATTACAGCAGTGAATTGTTGGGTTCTTTTATAGGACATTCCTTGTTTAGCCCCTCCCCTTGTTCTATTAATAAATTGTGAACTCACATGGCCTGAGAGTGATTCTGGTCTCTTCTTTGGGGAATTCTCACCTATGTAAGTTCTCACCTTTTTATTTCAAACTAGTAATGGGTTTAAGGCTTCTCAGTGGCATTCCCCACTGAGCAATTCAGGACTGAACTGTTCTGTTATAGCAAAAACAATGGAGGCAGTTTTTTTATATTGGGGTATATTTATGCCTTAGATAGTTTCAATGACTCATTCAGGGCCACATAGCTAGTGACTGTCACCCAAATTATCTATAATGGAAATATGAAGAAAGATGCCATCTGTATCCAAAGAAATGATATGTAGAAGTATGCATAGAATAAATTTGTATACACAAATACACAACACACATACATTCCATATCACATGACTATCATCCCTGGGTAGGGCTGGAGGGGAAGGTCGGCAAAAAAGGAGACAGAGATTTGCACGATAATTTTCTTGTATATTTGAAAAGAATTGCTAGTTGTGCATAGTGATTTGCAATTTCTTGTACAATAACCTTTCTATTGTGCTATGTTATGGAAATGAGTGTTTTATTCCATACATATGTATTAAGGTACTGCAAAATTAAAAGGCATGGGGGAAAAAGGACAAATCTGGCCTGAATTGCCCAGGTGAGAATACCATTGTGAACCCTTAAACCCATTACTAGTTTTAAATGCAAAGGTGAGAACTCACATAGAGGAGAAGAAGAGAACAGAAACACTCTAGGGCCATAGGAGTTCACACTTTCATGACAGAATACAGGGTTGAATAGAGGATAGAGGTTAAACAGGGGAAGCCCTATCTAAGAACCCAGATCTCAATCCTGTAATCTTGTTTCCTGCTGATGTCCAAGGAAAGAGCCTTCCTCACTTGACAATCCTTGAAGAAAGGGCTAGAAGGCAAGGTTCTCTTGGGAAGATCTTTCTCCTCTCTATATTTAGAAAGATGAAGATATCTCAGTTCAGTGAGTAACTGTGGGAGGTGTATATATATATATATATATATATATCTGAATTTAATTAATGAGTAGGAAGTTTTGAGGAAAGACAAAGTTATTTGGTGTTTTACCTGTTACTGTCCCGTGTAATTAAAAAATGCAACTTGCTGACCCTTAGAAATGAGGTACCAAGAGAGGTTTGTGAAGGGAGAGGAGCCAAGATGGCGGAAAGGAAGCAGTAACCTCGCTGAGCTCCTCGTTCACTAAGGCTCAAAGGGTGAATCTGAGTGGAAACCGGAGTGACAGAGCCCACTGGAAGACGAAGTGTGGCAGAGTCCAGCCCAGGAGGTTGCCCAATGTGTCCGGACTGGCCGAGCACAGAGGGCATGGGGTCTGCACAGCCCAGACCTAGGAGCAGACAAGCAGACTACACCAGAGAGAGCAAAAGCCCCAGCCTGCAGACTTACCGAGGACGAATCACAGTCATCTCTCAGACAGGTAGGATCATTGGAGCCAGGTAGGAGAGTTAGGCCCTCAGTGGAAAGAGCGGCTTCTCTAGCTGCATTCGGCCCCCAGCCTGGAAGTTTAGAAACTGCCTGCCTGTATAATACAGGGGCTGGAATGGCAAAGTAAATTCTAGCTGCTCCGATCCTCCCATCCCTCCTTCATGAAGCAGAAAACCGAAAGATAAGTCTCCCACCCAGATTGAAATCCCAAGTTAATGGAAATAGCCACAGGCTTGAGAATCTCCAGGAAGGGGTGTAACTGAGTTAGCCAGGAGTCTGAAGAGAAGAGAGGGTGGGGTCCCAACAAGCCCCACCTCTCCTTACCAACAAAAGCCTACTTAGAGCCCAGGGGTATAGAGGAAGAAATCTGAAGTGATCAGACGAACCCATACCTACTCATCTACATCCCTCATTGACTTCCCTGACTTAGCCATAAACTAGCCACCCAGAGGTATTCAAAGTCAAGGATCAGGCCCTAAACTCATAGTCTGAGACAATAAGAAACAGGAAGTCACAATGGGAAAAAAAAGAAGCCGAGAAGGAGAAGGGGAAGGCAAAAAAGTCTATTCGTGCATACTATGCAGGGCAAGAACAACAAAACACACAGGACAATATAGACTCTCTACCCACACCTGAGACCACAGAAGGAAACATGATCTGGTCTCAAGCCCAAATAGCATTCCTGGAGGAGCTTAAGAAAAATTTTAAAGACCAAATCAGGGAGGCAGTGACCAACTTGGAAAAACGTCTCAGTGAAGTAATTGGAGAAAATACCTCCCTAAAAAAGGAACTTCAAAAAATAACTGAAGACCGTAATTCGATAAAAATTAGAAACAATCAAATTGAAGCTCAGAACTCTATGATGCAGCAAGAGTCAATCAAACAAAACAAGACCATCGAAAAATTGCAAGAAAATGTAAAATATCTCACTGGAAAAATAACTGACCTAGAGAACAGATCCAGGAGAGACAACCTAAGAATTATTGGTCTACCAGAAAGCCATGATGAAAAAAGCAGCCTAGACAACATCCTCCAAGAGATTGTCAAAGAAAACTGTCCTGAGGTCCTGGAATCAGAAGATAAAATAGCTATCGACAGAATTCACCGGACTCCTCCTGAGAGAGATCCCAAACTGAAAACTCCAAGAAATATAGTAGCCAAATTCCAGAACTACAAGATTAAAGAAAAAATTCTACAAGCAGCCAAAAAGAAACAATTCAAATATCGAGGAACTACAGTTAGGATCACACAGGACCTAGCAGCTTCTACATTAAAAGAGCGGAGGAACTGGAATTTGATATTTCATAGGGCAAGAGAGCTAGGACTACAACCAAGGATTAACTACCCAGCAAAACTGAGCATAATCTTCCAGGCAAGGAGATGGTTGTTTAATGAAATAAGGGACTTCCAGATTTTCCTGATGAAAAAGCCAGAGCTCAATGGAAAATTTGATCTCCAATTACAAGACTCAAGAAAGACATAAAAAGGTAAACAAGAGAAACACAGACTCACACATGCATAAGGATTCATTCCAGGAATGCAAGGATGATTTAATATTAGGAAAACAATCAGTATAATTGAGCACATCAACAATAAAACTAGCAGAAACCACATGATCATCTCAATAGATGCAGAAAAGGCTTTTGACAAAGTACAACACCCATTCCTATTAAAAACACTAGAAAGTATAGGAATAAATGGAGCCTTCCTCAGAATAGTTGATACCATCTATTTAAAACCATCAGCAAGTATTATATGCAATGGGGATAAAATAGAAGCCTTTCCAATAAGATCAGGAGTGAAACAAGGTTGTTCACTGTCACCCCTCTTATTCAATCTGGTACTAGAAACACTAGCAGTAGCAATTAGAGAAGAAAAAGAAATCAAAGAATCAAATTAGGCAAAGAAGTGACCAAGCTATCACTCTTTGCAGATGATATGATGATATACTTAGAGAATCCTAGAGAATCAAGTAAAAAACTCCTTGAGACAATAAATAAATTTGGCAATGTTGCAGGATATAAAATAAACGCACATTATTCCTCAGCATTCCTGTACATCTCTAATGAAACTCAACAGCAAGAGATAGAAAGAGAAATCCCATTTAAAGTCACTGTAGACATTATAAAATATTTGGGAATCTACTTGCCAAAACAAACCCAGAATCTATATGATAACAACTACAAAACATTTCTCACACAAATAAAAGCAGATCTAAATAGTTGGAAAAATATCAATTGCTCATGGCTGGGTCGAGCTAATATAATAAAAATGACAATTTTACCCAAACTAAACTATACATTTAGTGCAAGACCAATCAATTTACCAAAAAACTACTTTGTAGAGTTATACAAAATAATAACAACAAAATTTATTTGGAAAAACAAACGGTCTAGAATATCAAGGGAATTAATGAAAAGAAATGCTAGGGAAGGCGGACTAGCTATGCCAGATCTTAATCTGTATTATACAGCAGCAGTCATCAAAACTGCTTGGTACTGGCAGAGGTGTAGACTAGTGGATCAATGGAATAGATTAGGTGCAGGAGACCCAGCAGTTAATGAATATAGCAACCTATTGTTCGATAAGCCCAAAGACCCCAGTTTTTGGGATAAGAATGCACTATTTGACAAAAACTGCTGGGAAAACTGGAATACAGTATGGCAGAAACTGGACATAGATCATTATCTAACACCATATACCACAATCAAGTCCAAATGGGTGCATGATCTAGGTGTAAAGGATGATACTGTAAGCAATTTGGGAAAGCAAGGAATAGTTTACCTGACAGATCTGTGGAGAGGGGAAGACTTTAGGACCAAACAAGAATTAGAGAGCATTATAAAATGCAAAATGGATAATTTTGATTACATTAAATTGAAAAGCTTCTGTACAAACAAAGCCAGTGTAACCAAGATCAAGAGGGAGGTGGGAAATTGGGAAAGAATTTTTACAACTTGTGTCTCTGATAAAGGACTCATCTCTAAAATTTATAGAGAATTGAGCCAAATCTATATGAATACAAGTCATTCCCCAATTGATAAGTGGTCAAAGGATATGAACAGGAAATTTTCAGAGAAAGAAATTAAAGATATCTATAAGCATATGAAGAAATGCTCTAAATCACTATTAATTAGAGAAATGCAAATCAAAACAACTCTGAGATACCACATCCCTCCAGTCAGATTGGCTAAGATGACAAAACAAGAAAGTGACAAATGCTGGAGAGGATGTGGACAAATTGGAACACTAATACATTGCTGGTGGAGTTGTGAACTTATCCAACCATTCTGGAGAGCAATCTGGAATTATGCCCAAAGGATTATAAATAATTTCATACCCTTTGACCCAGCCATACCACTTCTAGGGTTATATCCCAAAGAGATCATAGAAGTGGTAGGAAGACCCATATGTACAAAAATATTTTTAGCAGCCCTTTTTGTGGTTGCAAAGAATTGCAAACTGAAGGGGTGCCCACCAATTGGGGAATGGATAAACAAGTTGTGGTATATGAATGTAATGGAATATTATAGTGCTATAAGAAATGAAGAGGTGACGGATTTCATAATTACCTGGAGAGTCTTATACAAACTGATGCTGAGTGAAAAGAGTAGAATCAGAAGAAATCTGTATACAGTCACAGACATACCATATCTGTGATGACCAACTATGACAGACTTGACTCTTTTCAGCAATGCAGTGATATAAGTTAATCCCGAAAGACTCAAGAAAGTGAGAAATGCCCCATCCAGAGATATAACTAGAAAGAAGTGAACCTGAATCCTGATGGAAGCAAACTAAATGATCTTGTTCTTTTCATTGTTTGGTTTTACTTCTTCCTTACCATCTTTCATCCTACCTAGTACAATATGCCTTTGTAATTGGAATAATGTCTAATATGAATGCATTTGCAGATCATATACTGGACTATATGCTGTCGTGTGGGGAGGGGGGAGGGAAGTAAAGAAAATTTGAAAATCAAGGAACTATAGAATTGAAACTTGTTAACTGAAACTAAACCAATAAATTAATTAAAAAAAAAAAGAAATGAGGTACCAGTCATCCCTATACTAATCAATAAGAGAAACTAAAGTATGCCATTTTGTAAGAATCAGGAAAACCTAGATTTCCCCGCCTAGAATGTGGTGACTCTGAATTGGTGAATACCAGGAAAGGAAAGGAGGAGGCATGAATTGGAGTGGAGAGAAATGAAACCCTCATTCTGTTACCCAACTCTGCATAACTTCATTTCCTTCCTATTGTCTACCTTGTTGCTGCTGCTACTGATACAGGTATCCCTCCACAGCAGGAGAAAGGAGGCTCAGTGCTCTCAGTCTTAGGTAAGGAGATCGGCAGGAGCAGCAGCAGCTGCAGCAGCAACAACAGCAGCATCTTTTGCCGACATAAGCATGGATCAACTGCCCTACTACTCCAAGATCTATGTGGATTTCCAGGTGAACGATGGTCTCAAACATAAGGATAAACACAAAAATAGAGAACACTGACACAAAAAGCACAAGAACAAGCGAAAAGACCCACAAAACCCAAGCATAGTCAGAGTGAGCACAACTACTGCTCTGAGAAGAAACACGGAGAAATGGAGAAAACCAAACTCAAAGATGCCAGCTCAGAGACCTGCAAAGACAAACCCAAAAATAGAGACAAAGAGGAAAGAAAGGAAGCAAAGGGAGACCAGCTGAAGATGCCAAAATAAAGGAGAAAGAAAACGGTTCCTCCAGTCCACCTGCTATTACAGATGCTTCAGGTGGAGAGGGCTGATCTGCCCTATCGAAGGAAGCTATCAAGTCTTTCAAGAGCTCTCCAGAGGATGCCGATGCTGATTCTAAAGCCAAGAAATAAAAACAGAAGCCAGCAAAAACCTGAAGAATTGGAAACCAGAGGGAGGGGAGGATAACAAAGCCAGGAAGACCAAGAACAAAAATGACCAAGATAAGAAGAGGGAGCAGCAGAAGGAGAAGCAGAAATGAAAGTGGTGGCAGCAAGAGCGCCACCTGAAGGCATCAGGTGGAAATTCCTGGAACACAAAGTTCCTGTGTTGGCTCCACCTGCCAGAAAATGTCAAGCTCTGCTGTGATGGCAAAGTCATGAAACTGAGTCCCAAAGCAGAAGAGGTGGCTACATTCTTTGCAAAAATGCTTGATGATGGATATGCCACCCAGGAGATATTTAGGAAAAACTCCTTTAAGGACTAGAAAAAGGAAATGATAAATGAAGAGGGTAATAGTATCAGCAGTCTCAGCAAGTGGGACTTCAGCCAGATAAGCCAGTATTTCAAAGCCCAGGCAGAAGCAAGAAAGTAAATGAGCAAGGGAGAGAAATTAAAAAATCTGAGAGGAAAATGAAAGGCTATTAACAGAGTATGGTTTCTGTATGATGGACAATCATAGAGAGAGAATTACCAACTTCAAGACTGAGCCTCCAGGTCTTTTCAGGGCCTGTGGCAATCATCCCAAGATGGGAATGTTGAAAAGATGGATTATGCCTGAAGATATAATTATCAACCATAGCAAAGATGTTAAAGTTCCTTCTTCTCCCCCTGGACTCAAATGGAAAGAAGTTCAACATGAAAACAAGGTTACCTGTCTGGTGTCCTGGACCAAGAATATCCAAGGATCCATCGAGTACATTATGCTGAAGATTAAGGAGGAAAAGGATTGGCAGAAGTATGAGACAGCCCAAGGACTGAAGAACTGTGTAGACAAGATCTGGAATCAATACCCAGAAGACTGGCAGTCCAAGGAAATGAAAGTCCAGCAGAAGGCTGTAGCATTGTACTTCATCGACAAACTCTGTCTGAGAGATGACAATGAGAAGGAAGATGGGGAGACAGCTGATATCGTGGGCTTCTGTTCTCTCTGAGTATCGCACTTTAATTTACATCCAGAGATGGATGGCCAAAAATATATAGCTGAGTTTGATTTCTTAGGGAAGGATTCCACAAGATACTATAACAAGGCCCTTGTTGAGAAAAGGGTTTTTAAGAATCTTAGGCTACTTATAGAGAACAAGCAGCCCGAGGATGATCTTTTTGACAAACTGAATGCCAGCATCCTCAATAAATACCTTCAAGATAGCATGGAGGGCTTGACAGCCATGGTCTTCTGCATATACAATGCCTCCATCATGCTACAGCAGTAGCTAAAGGGGGTAACTGACCCTGATGAAAATATCCCAGCAAAGATACTTTCTTATAACCATGCCAAAAGAGCTGTTGTGATTCTGTGTAACCATCAGAGGACAACTCCAAAAACTTGTAAGAAGTCCATGCTGAACTGCAGACTAAGATTAATGCCAAGAAGGACCAGCTGGCTGAAGTCCAAAAAGATCTGAAAAGTGCTAAAACCCAGGTCAAAATCCAAAAGGACATCAAGTCTAAAAAGTTGGTAGAGACTAAGGAGAAGTCTGGGAAGATGCTGGAGGAACGTTGATGAAACTGGAGTCCCAGGACACAAGCAGAGGAGAACAAACATTGCCTTTGGAACCTCCAAACTCAACTATTTAGATCCCAGTATCTCAGGTGCTTGGTGTAACAAGTGGGGAATCCCAATTGAGAAAATCTATAACAAAACTCAGAGAGAGAAATTTGCCCTGGCCATTGACATGGCTGATAAAGACTATGAATTTAATTGTTTTTACAGGGCGACATTTTAGGGAAGGAGGCGGGTTTGAGGAATACTAAGAAAGTGTGAGTCTTACTTGCCTTTGTACTTGGGGGGTGAAGTAGGGGGAGAAGGCCTACAAGTGGCCAAGGAAGCATAAACAAGCCAACATCTTTGAAAGGAAAAAAAAAAACCTTGAAATACTCTAAAAGAAAGCTGAGTCAGCTGTCCCATGGACAACTTATTTAGATATATTTCAAATGCCAAAATTCTAACTATGATTTGTCTTTCTTATTTTTGTAAGAAGGTGAGTGGATGGGAATTTGTCAATCTTCTACCAGAGAAATTCACTATTTCAGGGAAGAGTTTGGGCTTTTTAACTACTGCATATGAAATGCAATTATATTGATGTATTTACACAAGTGTTTTGTAGTAACTTCTATATTTGGATAGAAAATGTATTTCAGGGGGCAGCTAGGTGGTGCAGTGAGTAGAGTGTCGGCCCTGGAGTCAGAAGGACCTGAGTTCGGATCCTGCCTCAGACACTTAATGCACACACAAGTAAAAACCTAGCCATGTGACCTTGGGCAAGTTACTTAACCCCAATTGCCCTAAAAGGGGCGGCTAGGTGGCTCAGTGAGTAAGAGCGCTGGCCTCGGAGTTGGGATGACCCGAGATCAAATCCAGCCTCAGAAAATGAGCACCCACACATAAATAATGACTAGCCATGTAACCTTGAGCAAGTTACTTAACCCCAATTGCTTAGAAAAAAAAAAAAGAAAGAAATAAAATGTACTTCAAGCCCCACGCCTTCCTGTTCCTCCCCGCCAATTTCAAGAATTTAAAATTGGGTGAAACAAAAACCCAGCCCACCTCTTAGAGCTCTCACTATTGTCAAGGGGATTAATTTTTATTTAGCTTGAAGAAGTTCTGACATCAGCAGAATTTCATTTCAGACCTCTGTTTACATCAAAGCATGATGGGAAGATGCTTGTTGACTTCAATGTTCTTTTTAAAACCTGAATTTTATTTCTTTTAGTTATTTTAAAATATATAAATCTTTTTTTTTTCTTGATTATAAAAGACTGTGTAAGTTGGAAACGGGAGCAGTGAAGCAAGAGTGAGTTTGACAATAAAGATAAAATCAGTGACTGAAACCATTTTCTCATTCTTCTTTGTTCTGAGCATGTTCTGTACACCTCTCTTTTTTAATTTGTTTTTATATGAAACAGTCTATTGTGTAAAAAGTTCCTCACATCAACAAATTTCTGGGAAAATGATTATTTGGTCTCAAAATTAAAAATAATCAAGATTGTAGACATTTTAGTTTTTTTGTTTTGTAATTGTGTAAAAAATAAGGAAATATGAAAAGAAGAATTTTAATATGAAGATTCTTTTTGCTATAATCATGAGTTTGACAGAAATTATAGTATGTGCAAAGACTATTTCCCACATCATTCTTCAAGAATCTTCCATTTTCACTATGAATTCCCTTTTAATCAACTCTATGTGTTTTAAAATAAATTCCAACAACACAACTGGAAAAAAAAAAAGGAAATAGGAATAAATGAAAGCCCTCATCACCAGGGTCCTTGTATGAAGGAGCTTAGGTTTATCTCTATAGTTATCAGGTTCCATGGTCCCCTGAGCCAAAATACAGGAATACATGAGAAGAACTTTTTATCTTCTTTGAGATGGCAAGAGCTGAGAAGGCAGGACAGACTCTGGGCCTCCTCAATGATCCTGTGTGCTGGATGTGGGGACACAGTGTTGTCCCCTTAATCAACATTTAGTCTGTTTCCCATGGAGGCTTTTTGGGTGTGGGTGGGAGTGGGGGTGGGGGTTGGAACATAGCTATCCCTGGAAAAACCAACCATCAACCAAGAAAGAGAAAAAAGAAAATTTATTGTTAAAAAAAGAAAACACTAGAGATGAAGAACATCCATGACATAAAATCACGCCTCAGTCCTTGATCTTTGAGTCCCAAGAGTTTTATTTCTCCGGTTACACTGGGAGAGCAGCTTGGGACCTGGGGACTCTAATCCATCTGCTTAGGATGTTGGGAGGATATGACTCATTACTGGTCCCAGCCATCCACTGCTCTCAATCCCTGTATATAAGTCTACCCCATAGTTCTGAGATGGGTTCATTAACACATGAACGCCCTAGTCAAAACTTTCACTGAATTGTTTGCACCAGGTCTAAGAACACGAATGCCAAAAGTGTTGTGATTTTCTTTTTTTCCGCAATAATTGTACTTCCCTTGAACATAGTTGTCAGTGAAGAAAGGTTCTGTCAGAAAGTCTGTATGTACTCTGAAAAAGACAATATCATGGGAGTCCAGTAAAGAGTAGAAGATTATATCTCTCTCATTCCCTCCCTAGTTTTTGTTACATTCATTGATATTTAAAATTAATATTTCTATTTAATGTTCTCTTTCTGGAAGAAAAATGTACGTATATTTTTGCTCAAGAATCCTGTTACATATTCTAATTTTGTAAGTCCCAGTCTGCAATCTGTACTAGCTGTTTCTCTCTTCCCAGGAGCTTAATGGTCCTAGGATCAAGCCTGGAAGCCTAAGTGCTTCTTTTCCACATGGAACTTTTGGCTAGGAACTGTCTATCAACAACCGTTACCAAACAGCATGAGGTCCTGTGACCAGTGCTAGCATATGAGTCCCTCTGCAATCCCTTTCTGATCAGTTCTCCAATTCCCTAGAGTCAATAATGAATACAAGAAAATTCAGTTCCTTTGAACCCAATCACTACTGACCCAGGTCTCTTTCCATGGCCTAACCACATCTTTAGAAGTCAATTATGGCCTGCCTTGCTCAGGTGTGAACACCATTGTGGAAACTTAGGCCACTACTAGGTGTAACTAGAAAGGTGAGAACTCCACCAAAGCAGAGACCAGACTCGTGGTCAGAGTTCACACTTTAGTAATAGAATGAAGGAAAGGGCTAAAGAAGGGAGTCCCAATGAAAGAACCCAGCAATTCTGTCCTGTAATCTTGTTTGCTGCTGGCATTCAGAGGAAAGAACTGAAGTTATCCTTCATGAGCTGACAATCCTTGAAGAAAGGACTACACGGTATGCTTCTCTTGGGAATATTTTTCTCCTGCATACATTTAGAAAAAATGAAGATATTCCAGTTCATTAAATGGATTGTAATCATGAGAGGTGACAAAAATAGATCACAGTTTAATTAATTTGTAGGCTGGTTGGGGAAAAGACATGAGGATTTGGCATTTTACCTATCCCATTATTGTCTCATACATTTAAAAATTTAACTATGCTGATCTTTAGAAATGAAATGTAATGCTCATAGACTAGCCAATAAGCTAAGCCAAACTTGTAATCTTTAGTAGGATTTAGGAGAAACTGAAGAGTTGTTTTTTCAAAGTTTTCCTTTAAAACATGATGACTCTGATTTGGGGACCAAGAGTAATAGGTGGCAATAGGAATAAAGAGAAGTAGATGGGACCCCCCATCATTCAGAGTCCTTGCATGAGAGCTCAGTTTGGCTGTAGGTTTATCAGGTTCCATGGTCCCCTGAGACAAAAATGCATGAATACACGATGACATCTTTTGATCTTCTTCAATATAACTAGAGATGTGGAGACAGGACAGACTCTGGGCCTCCTGAGAGATCCCCTTTCCTGGGTGGAGGGGCAGAATTACATCCTTAATCAGAACTTAGCCTGTGTGGCTTCCTGGTTAAAAGCCACAATTCTGACAGCATGGTCAAAGGGTGGGGATTGAGCAGAACCTAGAAAAACCAATCATCAACTGAGAAATAGAAAAGGGAAATCTATTCTCATAATTTAAAAAAATTGACTGTGAATGGAATAAAGCCATAAGGTAGAATAGTACCTCAGCCCCTGATCTCTGAGTCCCAGGACTCTCGTTTCCCTATTGGGAGGGTTACTAGAGACTTGGGATCTCTGATCCATCTGCTTAGGAAGTAGGGAGGATATGGCTCACTTCTGGTCCAGGCCATCCACTGTTTCTCAATACCTCAATGTCATTCAATCTTCCTTTCAAGGCCCAGCGTTAATAAATATGAGAATGGCCATGGGTAGATGGGTTGCTATCTAAATAGTAGTAGGGAAAGCTTGTTCTAGCAAAACATCAAGAAAAAAAATAAGGATGTATATTTTGATGAGTGCTTTAACCTATGAAATACCATTGCATTCAAATCAATTGTATGAAAGCAGGGCCCAAATGCCACTACTGACTGGGAAATTCTCAATCTTATCAGAGAATTCTGTAAGAATATGCAGTATTGGGGCAGCTAGGTGGCGCGGTGAGTAGAGCGCCGGCCCTGGAGTCAGAAGGACCTGAGTTCGGATCCGGCCCCAGACACTCAAGACACACAAACAAAAACCTAGCCCTGTGACCTCGGGCAAGTTACTTAACCCCAATTGCCCTCCAAAAAAAAAAAAAAAAGCACACAAGAATATGCAGTATCTTGTTCCAATGAGCTATGTAATTCTATTTTAAAGGGATCATATAGAGTATATGTATGCCTATAAATATATCTATATCTATATATATGGATATGGTAGTACACAAATATAAATGTGTATATGGGTATATGAATAGATCTCAATTGATCAACATTTATCATGCACTTACTTTCTTCAAGAAACTGTAAATGCTGAGACTAAAATTGGAGGGAGGTTTTAGACTTGCCATTGGGACTGTGACTCTGAGGGAAATAAACTAAGCTATAAACCTCAGTCCCTTTCTCTCCCAAGGGCCTGAACTAGCAGAACGAAAGGGGTTAAAACTGTCCCCATGGCTTGGAAGTAGTAGATTTGATATCTTTTATAACTTCAAATAAATATTCCTTGGAAAACTTCCAGAGTTACATACGCATATGTATACACAGTTATATTTATATAGATATGTTTATTTAAGTATATACATATATACACATACATAGACACACATACAGTATACATTCATATTGCATATATATATTCATACATATGTTTGAATACACATGTAGAAGTACATGTTTCTATCTGAGAAAGACCAAGTGTGTGTGACATCCAGTTTCTTAGGCTATAAGAAAGTCATTTTACATTTGACATGTGTGGTTAGCCTAGTTGGAGCATCATCCGTTCTTTCTTTGATTATCAGTGAGGTGTCCATCACTACTTATTGATGCAAAATGAGGCACACTGATTTACATACACAGTAAAAAATAGAATTTATTGTTATTGCTTTAGATAAGGATACATAACTTTGATATAATGTACATGAGTTCTAATGGATGCAAAGTCTTTCTGGGGATTGTTTTTAGTTGCTCGTATTGGAAAATCTCATTTTAGTCATCATCATCATGATCTTTTTCATTATTCTGCTACTTACTCCTGGGGCAGATACATAGAGGATCAGAAGGGCTTTGCCCACTTCTAAAGCAAGGAGAGAAGAAAGGGTAAAGAGGTCCTTCAAAAGCATCATTTGGGGGACTGTAGATTAGCATTCCATCTGTAGCATTGTAAAATGCTATATGCCCTCTTTCATAATCAAGGAAAATGCCCACCTTATGAATAGGTCGGGCCACAAGAACAATATAATATGAGTAGCAGAAGACACAGTCATTTTCAAAACCCCAGGCTAAAAGGGTCCATCTTTCCTTAGATAAGTTGCAGACATTGCCCTTCCTTCTAATTGATTCTTTACATATGCCCACTTCCCAACCTGATTTATTCCCTACTTCTACTTCCCAGTAGTGTTTCCCTGAGGTGAAGCTCTGAGTAGCCAAGACACAGAGAGAAACATCAAATCTTTTGGGGTTCTCAGGCACATCCTGTGGGACAGAAACATACTGCACACTCTTCAAATCATCAGCTAGGAAGAGATGAGGATTGGCTGTTTCCGGGTCCAGAGTTATGTCAGCTGTAGAGAACAAAGAGAGAGAGAGAAGGAATCATTCACCCTGGGTTCCAGAATCTGGAGTTTAATGACTCCAGAGAAGGATTCCCTAATCCCTAAGTGAGAACCTCGCTTTGTAGGACTCCATTCACAATCCTCACCCACTGGGATTACATCATAACACTCTGGTTTGTCTCATTTCTGACATTCACTTGTGTGAGTGACTTAATCATTTGGCGACCCAGTTTTCTTAAAATGAGGATGATAGGTTTGGATTATCTTTAGGATCCTCCTAGTATTGGCTTCATATGTTTCATATCTTCATGCATTAATTGAATATTTAGCAATCTTGATTAAGCACCAACTCTGGCCAAGCACTATGCCAGGCAGTGAAAGATAGAGAAATAGTCATGTCTGTAGAATGTAACTGAGAGAAGTGATGCTAATGACATAATTACTTTGCAATACAGAAGTCAAAAAAGCAGAGACTGTGGAACTGAATGTTATAAACTAAAAATAAATGGATGAGTGAATGAATGAATGAATGAATGAATGATAAAAAAGGCAGATGTGATAAACATTCCAACACTGGAATTTTTAAACCCATTCTTTAAAAGACTGGTCCATAGAGAGATTGACTCTTATCTGTTTTTGGAGATAATGCTGCCTTCAAGGAGTTTGTAATCTCTCAGAGGCAACTTGAGACATAATCAGATCAATAAAAATAAGAGCCAATACAGAGCACATTGCAAAGAATATGAGGGCTCCTGAGAATACTCAAGTGTAAATTGAGGTGACTATGGGTAACTTACTGTGGAAAGTCAGGAACATTTCTGTCCTTCCAGGGATGGGGTGCTCGGTCAATCTGGATGAAGCAACATTAGCATTTTGAAGTAGTATCTCATTCCTACAAGGAAAACAGACTCAGTGACAAAGGTTTCATAGAGACTGTAGGAACCTATCTTGATAAAAAAAATCTCAGTGATCCCCAGTACTTTGGATTCCAGTGAGCCCCTTCTACCAGCCAGACTCGTTCACAGACTGTGCATGGCTGACTCAGTTTACCATAGGATAGAAACCTACCTTTCCAATGTATCTCTTGCAGCCTAAAGGAAAGAAGAAAAATGAGAGAGTTAATCTTCTACTCGTTGCTTAGTTGCCATCATATTTTCTTTTTCAGAGAGTTCATACACACTTCCCCCAGTCTCCTTTCTCCCTGACAAGCATTTTCCAGGAAAACTATAATTACTGAAAAAAGGGAATTCTAGAATTGTAAAGGACCATTGCATGGCTCCTTTTCATTGGTTTAATGCCATCTGTACCCCTTTTAAAGTGAGGATATCATTCTATGAGGAAAAGAGGGCATTTGACTGCTTCCAGTGTTTGTGCGGAAAAATTCTCTGACAGAGTCCACCTATTGATATAAGAGGACAACAGATGAGGAAATTAGGGGAAAAAAAGGTTGGGAGCCTGGGAGACTGGTGGGTGATATGGGTGTTGAGATTAAAGAGACATTACCTTATCTTCCACATCCCAGAATCTTGAAGTAAGGTTGCCCTCCAGGGACTTAATATTATCAAACTTCTACTTACTCAACCATTCTCATCTCAAAGCCCAAAGGAGCAAAGAAAACATCTACACCTACTCATCCAACAGTAGAGATGTGACATTGTTCTGATTGTTTATTGGGGGAAAATCGAATATTAAAGTAGTGATGTCAGATCTTATTTAGGGCTGCCCATGATGCATGAATGATATCTATAGAATTGCAGAAGAATAGTCTCTCAGCCTCCATGAGAAGCCTTTGTCTGATAGGGAAATCATCCCGTCCAGAAGGAGACCAAATCACTTTGGACAGCATCTCTGCACAGTGAAAGCACCCCTCCATACATAGATGAGGGAAATTGCAGGCATCAAGGCGGGAGTTCTAAAACTGTCTCTGACCACCAAGAGCTATGTGGCACTAAACAAGGCTCTCAATAATTGTTTTCACAATGTCAAAGAATAGCTGTTGAGATGATACTTTGCAATACAGAAGTAAAACTTGAGATAATAGATGGGGATCAGTAGGGATTTTTAAAACATCTGGCTAATTAGAGTAACCATGCTTGTTGGTTTTCATGCCATTGAGCCGAATTCTGTGATCTGAAAAGCAAATCTCATCTCTCTAGGGCTAGACAGTCAAGGACTTGGATACCATGTCCCCCTCCCCCACCTTCTCTTCTCTTGTTCTCAACCATTCTCAGCTTTGGTTTCAATCACTCACCAGGAGCATTTCAATGGGAAGCTTCTCAAATTCTCTCTCTATTTCTGACATTGCAATTTGCAGATTGTAGACCTGTAGGGTCATTTTTGCTTTGTTCTCCTCAAACTTAGACAAGTTGTCCTTTATTTGCTGGTCCAGTCTTCTCAGATGGAGCTGTTCTTGCTCTGACAAAAAGTGATGCTTTTCTTCAAATTCATACAGAAGAGACTGTTTCATAGCCTGAACTTCCAACTGTAATCACAGAAATTAGGATAAAGGCAAGAAATGGAGGGTCAATAAATGTCACGATCAGAATCTAACCAGTGTGCAAGATATTCATTCCCATTTCCCTTCTGAGCAGATTCCTGGACTCGGGTGCCAGCCACAGCTTTTCTATCAGCATTCCCCAAACTTTCCCCTTAGAAGATCATTCAGATACATTGACTCTTGAAGGCCCTTTTTCCTGAGGAGTACCCGTTGATAGAAAGCAGAGAGGAAGAGTTTCCTTTTAATATAAAGGTCCTCAAATGTTCAGCAAGTTAAGTTTCTCACCAGAAGTGTCCAAAGCTCATCTGAAAACTGATTTTTTGTGTCCATATTTTAGTAGATTAATTTTAAAACAAAGTTCTGCTACAGCCATTTAAGTATGAAAATATGAATCCAAAAGAACATGCCACTGCCTTTGTTCATTAATGCAAGTCTCTTCTAGTCTACAATTGGTCTTTGTCTTCCCTGTCCATCACCGACTATTCCTTGTATGAATGGTTTTAAAGAAACAACATACTTACAAGTTTTTCACTCAGTAAAGTCAGAGGCATTGACTTTACATTGAACCTTTCCATATCACACATTACAATCCTATTTAAAGACCAACCTTTTCCCCCTTTAAGTGATGTCAAAGACAAATCTTACTGGCACATCCATTTTAAATCAAGTGACCCCCTTCCCAATGTGTTAGAAAGCTGTCAAGTTTCTGAGCCTTTGCCCTGGCCCTCACCCACTCCTGGAATGCAGTGCCTCCTCAGTTCTGCCTGAGTGGGTTGTTCTTTTTGTTAGGTCTCTATTTAATTCGAACTTCTCCTTCATCTTGTCCCAATCCTCACCTTCTGTGGTCTTAGTTTCCATATTAACTTTTGTTGATTCTGTTTTATTCCTTCTGTGTTTACTTATAAATATCCTTTGTGCTCTTTAGGATTAAAGGAAAAGCTCCTAGGCTGAGGGGGTTGTTTCATTCCTTTGACTTTTATTCCCAGGGACTAGCAAAGTACCTGACACTTAGCTTGTCCTTCATGAATGTTTAATTGGTTGGCTGATATTTTTTTTCTTTTGCTTTTTTGCTTAGCGCATAGTGTTTTGCATTTCTCTGAAATTGTAGCTCACTCCCGTAGACTGAGTATGCTCAAACTTGACAAGGGTGCAAGGGCTGAACCTCATGGAGGGAAGGTCATAGCTCCCTCAGGCTTTCGTGGTTCTCCCTTTGATGATGCCCACTCTACTACTTGTCAACAACTCTAGATATCCACCAAGCTCTGCTCAGAAGAGAACAAGTGCATTTGGGAGAGTCCAATGACCAACATGGAACAGGACATTCCTGCAGGCTCCCAGAGGTGAATGTGCAGGTAATCCTGCTGATTTCTGAAGCACTGTTCTGCTTCTCGGTCCAAGACTCACCTTGAGCATTTCCACAGGCCGCTGCTCTGGGTTCATTGGCAGATTGAGGTTCTCATGGGAGTGGCCATCTTTGCTCTCCTCAGTTGCCAACTTGTCTCCTGCTTCCTTGTCCAGGGTTTGAAATTTGAAATTTTCTTCCTCCAGAAAGAACAGGTGCATTTTCTCATACTCAGAGACAACCATGTCTTTGAAAATCTGGCCCTTCAACTATCACCCAAGGAGTTGGAATAAAAGAAGGAAAGAAAATTCAATGAATTTCAGGGTCCAGGTAAGCACCAACACTTTCTGCTGGTTATTGCTTGCTTTGGTCCATCTGAGCAGATTCAGGACCCACATTGACAGACACAGATTTACTCTCTCTCTCCCTCAATATTTTCACTTGCAGGCACAGTAAGGTGGAGTCTCTTTTGAAGCCTCTTTGACTAAGGAGTAGATCATGATGGAATAATCAGAGAGAGTGCTCAAATGTATAATAGACACTGAGTCTTTCCAAAACTAACTAAACCCAAGTAGAATTTTTTTTTCTTATTGATATGTTTGTAGATTTTATTTTTGAAAAGTGTACGGTTATTTGAGAATCAAAATGCTCATGAGTAACTGTGTTAGAATCTTTCGTTCTTAATCTGAATCTGTTCCTTGATAGAGCTCACTTCTGCATCTTTTCCTCAGTTACAATTCTGGATGAAGAGGAAGTTCAGGGAAGAGGGCACCTTCCTCTTTCATGATTATAGAGCCAAATACCTTCCACAATGCTTCTTTCCCTTTCTCCCATTCCAATTTCGATTGCCATTCCTCCTTCTTACTCTTTAGAATATCCCATGTTGCCTGCAGTTTCTCCTGCAAGAACAAAACAATTCTTAGTGCAATCTGTTTCATAGCAAGAAAGTTCCTAATAGCTCATGGAGCTAGTTGAAAGAGCAGACACTATTCCAGGATTGAAAGGGTATGATCCTCTTACCGTGCACTGAACAATGGCCTGTTCCAAAGGAAGGACTGTGTGTTCCTTATGCTCTCTGCCTAAAAAGCAAGGTCCACACAACAGTCTTTGGTCCTCCACACAGAAGAAGGCCTCTTCTTTCCTGTGTTCCTGGCAGGTGGTCAGGTCCCTGGTGCTCTGCAGTAAGAGAGGTCTAAGCATCTTGCCAACTGTAGCCAGATGCTGCAGCTTCCTATCATGGGAAAACTCTCCAAATGTAATGATTGCCTTGCAAATTGGGCAGGTTATTGATCTGTGGTCTTTCTTCCAGCAGCTGAGAAGACACTCTTTGCAGAAGGTATGGCCACATTTGACAATCACTGGGTCTGTGAAATAGCCCAAGCATATGAAACAGGTGAGATCCCCTTTGAAGCTTTCAATCAAATTTTTGACATCCATCTTCCTAAAGCTGCGGGGAAAAGACAGTGAAAAATATTGATAAGCATATCCATGTTCTATAGAACACACCTCAGATATATTGGGCAGACTTATTTGAAGGAATTGAGAAGCAGTGGATGGCCAGGATCAGAAATGAACCATATCCTCCCTCTATCCTAAGCACATGGACCACGTGTATTTCTGGGTTGATTGTTGTGTTTTCTAGGTTCAGTTTCATTCTCCTCTCTCTTCTCCCCCCCCCCCCCACTCAGGGAAGGCTGTCAGGATTGTGACTTTTAATCAAGTCACCATGTGCCACAGGGCAACTTCTGATTCACGGAACAACATTCAGCCCTTCCATCTAATTACCCATCTCTAGTCATCTTGAAAAAGATTACATGTTATTGTTATGTATTCTTTCATTTTGGCCTGGACTGAAATGTCAATTTACAGTTCTAGAGCTGAACCTGAAATCTCAATTACAAGGACTTCAGCCTATCTGCTAGTCTTTCTTACTCTTACCTTCTCTTCCTCATATCCACCACATCTGAATCACCATATTCTCAAAAGGAAACCTTTTTATGTTCTCCTAAGTCCTTCCAAAGGTTACTAGTTTAGTTTAGCTTATTGTGTAGGTTTAGGATAACATCTCTTTTCCAAGAGTCAGCAGAATTATAGTTTTAATTATGTGAGATAGTAATACTATAGGTAAAACACCAAATCATTATATCTTTTCCTCCCAAGCTTCCCAGTCAGTTATTAAATTTATGTATGTATATATATATATATTATTCTCACCTTCCAAAATTAAATTCCATTTACTGAACTGAGATATCTTAAACTTTCTAAATGTAGAGAGGAGAAAAATTTCCCAAAGAGAAGCTTACTTTCTAGTCCTTTGCCAAAGAGAAGCTTACCTGATAGTCAACTCAGCAAAGCCAACTGTAGCTCTTTCTTTGGAGCTCCTGAAGCAAACAAGATTACAGGAGTGTATTGTTGGGTTCTTTTATAGGACTTTCTTGTTTAGCCCCTCCCCTCATTCTATTAATAAATTGTGAACTCATATGGCCTGAGAGTGATTCTGGTCTCTACTTTGGGGAATTCTCACCTATGTGAGTTCTCACCTTTTTATTTCAAACTAGTAATGGGTTTAAGGGTTCTCAATGGCATTCACTAGTGAGCAATTCATGACTGACCTGTTCTGTTATAGCAAATACAATGGAGACAATTTTCTTATATGGGGTATATTTATGGCTCAGCTAGTTTCAGTTGCTCATCCAGGGTCATATAGCTAGTGAATGTCCCTTTTTCTCTCTTTTAAAGGGCTTTTTCCCTGAAATTATCCTGAGCAAGTGATTACCAATTTTCCATATTTTCCCATTTATTTTCTTTTTAAATTATTATTATGCATTTTTCTTCATTTTTAAAGAAAAAATGTACATTTCTATTCCAGAATTACATAACACATTCTGAATTTGTAATTCTTGATCTCTACTTTCATCTTTTCCTCTAAGGGGTCCTGCTTCCTGGTACCCAGAAGCACTAGCTGTTGCTCTCTGTCCTGGAATTTTGACCCTGAATCCTTAGGTCAAACCTTGGTACCTCAAGGCCTTCTTTCACACCTGGAACTTTAACTGGAAACTTGGTATGAACAATGGGAACACTGAACAGCACTATGGCGGGTAGCCAGTGCTGGCATGTGGGCCTCCTGGAATCTCTTTTTGACCTCTTGTCTAATCTCTACTGTCAGTAATGAATACAAGAATACTGAAATCATTTTTTACTCAATTAGCACCATCATGGGGCTCTTTCCTTATCCAAACTCTACATATAGAAGAAAATTCTAGAATTATGCTCAAAGAATTATCAAACTATCTATTTAGCCTTTGACTCACCAATGCTACAACTAAGTTGATTTCTAAAGATAGTTAAGAAAAATGAACTTGTATATTCTAGAAGCTTTCTAGCAGATCCCTTTGTGGTGGCAAATAAATGGAAATTTTCAGGGATGTTCATCAATTGGGGAATGGATGAACAAGTTGTGGAATATAATTTTCGTCAAATGTTTCTGTCCTGTAAGGAATGTGGAACTCAATCATCTTAAAAAGATATGGAAAGACACACATGAATAATGAAGGGTGAAATGAGCAGAACCAAGAAAACATTGTAAACAACTGTATACAATAACAGTAATATTGTATTAAAAAAACTTTGCATGAAGAAGTTATTTTAAGTATTATAAATACCCAAATTATCTGTAATGGACATATAAAGAGAGATGCTATCTGTATCCTGAGAAAGAAATGACAAATAGAAGAAAATGCAGAATAATTTTTTACACAGATGTGAGTACATACATACATTCCATGTCGAATGACTATCATCTCTAGGATGGGCTGGAGGGGAAGGTAGGTGATAAAGGAGACAGAGAGATTTACAAGATAATTTTGTTGTATATTTGAAAGGAACAGCAAGTTGTTCGTAGTGATCTGCAGTTTCTTGTATAACCTTTTTATTCTGCCATGTTATGGAAATGAGTGTTTTATTCCATACATATATATTAAGGTAATATAAAATTAAAAGGGATGGGGGAAAAGTACAACCCTGGCCTGAATTGTCCAGGTAAGAATACCATTGTGAACACTTAAACCAATTAGCAGTTTTAAATACAAAGGTGAGAACTCACATAGATGAGAAGCTCCCTCCAAGAAGAGACCAGAAACATTGTAGGGCCATAGGAATTCACACTTTCATGACAGAATAGAGGGCATGGATTAAACAGGGGAAGCCCTATCAAATAAGCCAACCTCTCAATCATGTAAGCTTCTTTGCTGCTCAGCTCCAAGGAAAGAGCTTTAGTTAGCCTTCCTCAGTCGACTATCTTTGAAGAAAGGGCTAGAAGGCAAGGTTCTCTTGGGAAGATCTTTCTCCTCTCTATATTTAGAAAGATGAAGATACTCAGTTCAGTAAATGGTTTATAACTGTGGGAGGTGACAATATATATATATATATATATATATATATATATATATATATCTGAATTTAATTAATGAGTAGGAACTTTTGAGGAAAGACAAAATCATCTGGTGTTTTACCTGTTACTATCTCATGTAATTAAAAAATGTAAATTGCTGACCCTTAGAAATGAGACACCAGGGGGCAGAGCCAAGATGGCGGAGTCGAAACATCTCATCCAAGCCATTCTGCCCCCAGCTTTCCCCCAAACTATGTAAAAGGAGACTCTGAACAACTTCTGGAGCCCCAGCACCCACAGAACTACACAGAGAAGCTAACCTCCTGCTGAGGACAGCCCAGCAGCCCTGCAGGAAGGTACCAGGGCAGTGGTCTGGGAGCAGGCAGCAGGCAGCACGCAGTGTGCAGAGTGCAGAGCGTGGCGAGCCGGCCAAGTGGAGCCCAGGTCCCCGTGAGCCGAGGTTTTAGCCCCAGGGCGGCAGGGCCAGCAGTCGGCTTGAAAGACCCCAGAACACCAGCAGCTGTGGCAATTACAGAATTATCAACATAGACATGCCTAGGACAAAGTGAGAGGTTAGTGCCCTATGGACTTTGGGACCAGTATTTGGGGAATGAGTCAGCTCCCTCCCCTGGGGGCTAGAAGCCTCTGAGGAGACACACCATTTTGTAGTTTTCAGAGGCAGCTCCAGCTCCTGACCTGCGAACTGTAGGGAGATCCAATGATCAGTCTTGGGGGGTAATCACTCTTAATTTAACCTCACTGGATCTAGATTGTGATCTAGGGTGGAAGTCGTGGGTGGGTTTCCAGCTTGCCAGAAACAGAAGTTGCCCCCCACAAGTTCGGGACAAAAATTCCTCTATCTGGCCTTAAAGCCATAGTGTGGCAACAAGCCCAAAAGTCAACTAATTAAGTGGCAACATGCCAAGGCAAAGGAAACAGAAAAATGCAACCCTAGACTCCTATTTTGGGGGCATAGAGCAGGAAAAGGACTGTGAGGTCAGAAGTCCTGCTCCTAAAGCCCCAGGGGAAAACATGAGCTGGTTGCAGGCCATAGAGGACCTTAAGAAGGACTTTAAAAATCAAATAAGAGAAGTGGAGGAAAAATTGGAAAGAGAAATGAGAAGGATGCAGGGAAAGTATGAAATGAGGGTCAACAACCTGACTGAGGAAGACAACACCTTAAAAAATAGACTAACTCAAATGGCAAAGGAGGCCCAAAAGGGCAATGAGGAGAAGAATGCCTTAAAAACCCGAATTTGCCAGATGGGAAAAGAATCTCAAAAGTTCCCTGAGGAGATTCGTTCCTTCAGAGTTAGACTGGAGCAAATGGAAGCTAATGACTTTATTAGAAATCAAGATGCTGTTAAGCAGATCCAAACAAATCAAAGAGTAGAAGGCAATGTGAAATATCTCATGGGAAAAACCACTGACCTGGAAAAGAGATCCAGGAGAGACAATTTAAAAATTATTGGACTACCTGAAAGCCATGATCAAAGAAAGAACCTAGAAATCACCCTTCAAGAAATTCTCAAGGAAAATTGCCCTGATGTTTTAGATCCAGAGGGCAAAATAGAGGATGAAAGAATCCACAGATCACCTCCTGAAAAAGATCCCCAAAAGAAAACTCCCAGGAATATTACAGCCAGGTTCCAGAATTCCCAGATCAAGGAGGAAATACTACAAGCAGCCAGGAAGAAACAATTTCAATATTGTGGAAACCCAATCAGAATAGCCCAGGACCTGGCAGCTTCTACACTGAGGGATCAAAGGGCATGGAATATGATATTCCAGAGGGCAAAAGAGCTGGGAATGAACCCAAGGGTCACCTACCCAGCAAAACTGAATATTTTGTTTCAGGGGAAAATATGGTCATTCAGTGGAATAGAGGACTTTCAAGCATTCTTGAGGAAAAAACCAGAATTGAATAGAAAATTTGACATCCACACACAAGAAGGAAGAGATGCCTGAGAAGGTAATCAGGGAAAAGAAATCAAAAGGAACTTATCAAAGTTGAACTATTTGCATTCCTATATGGAAAAGCAATAACTGTGACTGATGATATCTTTCTCACTATGAAAATAATGGAAGAAGGGGGTGTGGTCATATGAATACATATGTGAATGTGTGTGTATATGCTTACAGTTATATATGGATAGAGGGCATAGGTTGAATTTGTTGGGAAGGGAGAATACTCAAGGGATGAAATTATGAGGTGAGAGAGGAAAGTGTCAAGAGGAGATGGGGAGAGACAGGGTAGGGTAAACTATCTCATGTAGAAGAAGCAAGGGGAAGTGGTTGCAAGGGAGGGAGAGAATAGGAAGGCTAAAAAGGCAAAACCACATTCGCTTTGAATCTGGTTCAGGGAGAGAATGACATACATACTAAATGGGATATCTCAACCTGCAGCAGGATAGGGGGAAGGGGGATGAGAGGAGGGATGATGGATGGGAGGGCATCCTTGGGGTGAGGGGAGGTTGGAAGTACCCACTATAGAAGAGGAACAGGATCATGTAGGGAATGGACCAGGTGGGGTGTGGGATGAGTGGGAGGGAATTATAAGCAGCCTTGTACAATATATCTACTATGATAATGTTTTGCATAGCTAGACATGTACAACATATACTGAATTACTTATCTCCCCAGAGGGAATGGGTGACAAGGGAGGAAGGAAATGGATCTGAAATTCAAGGTCTTAACATTAAATATTTCAAATATATGTAAATACTATTATTAATACTCTTTTGCTTATAATTGGGAGATAAGATGTGCTGTCGTCGGGACAAAAAGATTCACCTTCCTCTAATGGAAAAGTCGAAGGGGGTATGGGAGAAGGTATGGGAGAGAGCAGATTGGAGGAAGTGATATCTTGTGGCACTGCTATTCTGGGAGGTTGGGTAGGGGAATAACGGGGTGAAATGATTGTAACTCAAAATCTGGCGGAAATGAATGATGTAAAACAGAAGTTAATAAAGCATTTGTTTAAAAAAAATAACATAAAATAAAAATTAAAAAAAAGATAACATCTCAGTGTACTTCAGTACTGTGGATCCCAATAATCCCCTTCATCCAGGCAAATTCCTTCACAGCCTGTGCATGTCTGACTCAGTTTAACATAAAATGGAAATCTACCTTTCCAATGTGCCTTTTGTATCCTAGAGGAAAGAAAAAAATAAAATGAGAGAGATTTAGTCTCCTACTCTTTATTCAATTCCCATGTTTTTTTTTTTTCAGAGAGAGCATATTCACTTCCCCACAGTCTATTTTCTTTCTGACAAATATTTTCCAGGAAAACTACAATTATTGAAAAATAAAGTAACTCTATACTTCTTAAGAACCATCCCTTGGCCACTCTTTCATTGGCTTGAAGCCATCTGACCCTCTTGCGTAGTGAGGAAATCATTCTATTTTAAAGAAGTGCTATTCTTCCCATATCTCCTCTCCCTCTGTACATAAAATCCATCTGACAGAACCCATCTATTGTTTTCATGGAGTAAGAGGACAACAGATAAGGGAATTGAAAAAACGTTTGGGAGTCTGGGAGATTGGAACAAATCCTTTGTAAAAGTGGATATGGGTTCGTGATATGGGTGTGGAGACTTTGTTTCATCTTCCACAGATGAAATTTGAATAGAGTCCAGAACCTTGAAATTAGGTTGTATGCCAGGGTTATAATCTTAGTAAGGCTCTACTTACTCAACTACTGTCATCCCAAAGTCCATAAGCAAAGAAACCATCAGCCTTTCCTTATCCCACATGAGAGATGTGCTGTTGTACTTATTATTTGTTGTGGGAAAAGTAGAATATTAGAATGAGCAGTTATCTCAAATCTTACCTAGGCCTACCCATGGTGCATGAAGGATGTATACAGAATTTTTGAAAAATAGTCTTAGACTCCATTTGGAGTCTTCCTCTGATAGAGACATCATGTTATAAGAATGTAAAATTTTAAGATCTTCCCTTACCCTAGGTTAAGTGCACCTGGAGCCTGTGGTGGGAGGCTTGGTTTTCAGGAATGCCCACACCTAGATGCTGTGTGACTGGGCAGTGGGTCAAGAGGGTGGTTACATTCTCTGACCCAGGAGAATATAATTCCTTATGTGAGACTTTGTTTTGGGGCTCACTTGGAGAAACTTTGTGTGATTTCACCAGATGAGACTCTGTGCAACCATTGAGATCCCCCTGGCTTTGAAAACCAAGATGTTGATGCTTCCCTCTCTAGTAACTGTGATTAGGTATGGATGTATGTAATGTTTGGACAGTTTGGAAGCCTGTCTGCTGAAATGTTTCTCTGTTTTGTAACTTCGGCTTGCAGCCTCTGTATACTGTGAAGTTCAGGGTGCTGTCCTTTTCCCCCTGAACTAGGTAAATGATATGTTTGGAGTCATTGGTTTGGAGTCAAATGGAGAGCAACTTACTCTAAGTATAAAAACTTATTGTGTCCAAGAGGCAGTAGGAGAGTAAGGGGGGGGGGGAGGAGTCTTAAGTGTGGATTAAAGGGGAGTGAAATAGTAGTAAGGGGAGAAGGTAGGTTAAGAAGGGGGGTCACTGGGTGGGAACACTGTGGGAGGGGGTGGGCAAAAAGTGAAAACTTCAAGGAGGGGACTGGAGAAGTAAGAAACAAAAAAATAAGCAGGGGATGGAATAGGATGGAGGGGAAGAGACAGATAGTCATCATTATTGTGAATGTGAATGGGATGAATTTTTCCATAAAAAGAGGAGGATAGCAGAATGGATTAAAAACCATAATCCTACAATATGCTGTCTACAAGAAACACATTTGAAACAAAGCGATACCCACAGGGTAAAGGTGAAAGGCTGGAGTAGAATTTATTATGCCTCAGCTAAAGTAAAAAAAGCAGGGGTAGCAATCCTTATCTCAGATAAAGCAAAAACAAAAATAGATCTAATTAAAAGAGATAAGGAAGGAAACTATATCCTGCTCAAAGGCACCATCGAAAATGAAGCAATATCTTACTTGACATATATGCACCAAATGGAATAGCATCCAAAGACATAGAGTTGAAGTTAAAGGAATTAGAGGAAGAAATAGATAGCAAAACTATACTAATGGGGGACCGTAATCTTCCCCTTTTTGAACTTGATAAATCTAACCTCAGAATAAACAAGAAAGAAGTTAAGGAGGTGAATAGAATTTTAAAGAAAGTAGATTGAACTAATATAAAAAATGACAATTTTACCCAAACTAAATTATATATGTAGTGCCATACCAATCAATTTACCAAAAAATTACTTTTTAGACTTAGACAAAATAGTAACAAAATTTATTTGGAAGAACAAACGGTCTAGAATATCAAGGGGATTAATGAAATGAAATCCTAGGGAAGGTGGAATAGCTATGCCAGATTTTAATCTGTATTATACAGCAGCAGCAGTCATCAAAACTGCTTGGGACTGGCTGAGTAATAGATTAGTGGATCATTGGAATAGACTGGACTCAAGAGATACAGCAGTTAATGGGTATAGTAATCTTTTGTTTGATAAACCCAAAGACCTGTGTTTTGGGGATAAGAATGCAATGTTTGACAAAAACTGCTGGGAAAACTATAATATAGTATGGCAGAAACTGGTCATAGACCATTATCTAACACCATATACCAAAATCAAGTCTAAATGGGTGCATGATCTAGGTATAAAGAATGATATTGTAAGCAATCTGGGAAAGCAAAGAATAGTTTAGCTGTCAGATTTGTGGAGAGTGAAAGACTCTATGACCAAACAAGAAGTAGAGAGCATTATAAAATGCAAAATGGATAACTTTGATTACATTAAATTGAAAAGCTTCTGTTCAAACAAAGCCAATGTAAACAACATCAAGAGGGAGGTAGGAAATTGGGAAAGAATTTTTACAACCTATGTCTCTGATAAAGGACTCGTTTCTAAAATATACAGAGGACTGAGTCAAATCTAGAAGAATACAAGTCATTCCCCAATTGATAAATGGTCAAAGGATATGAACAGGCAGTTTTCAGAGAAAGAAATTAAAGATACCTATAAGCATATGAAGAAATGCTCTAAATCACCATTGATTAGATAAATGCAAATCAGAACAACTCTTGAGGTACCACATCTCTTCAGTCAGATTAGCTAAGATGACAAAACAGGAAAATGACAAATGCTGGAGAGGATGTGGGCAAATTGGAATACTAATGCATTGCTGGTGGAGTTGTGAACTTATCCAACCGTTCTGAAGAGCAACCTTGAATTATGCCCAAAGGACTATAAATAATTTCATACCCTTTGACCCAGCAATATCACTTCTAGGGTTATATCCCAAAGAGATCATAGAAGTGGGAGGAAGACCCATATGTACAAAAATATTTATAGCAGCTCTTTTTGTGGTGCCAAAGAATTGGAAATTCAGGGGGGTGCCCATCAATTGGGGAATGGCTGAACAACTTGTGGTATATGCATGTAATGGAATACTATTGTGGTATAAGAAACGAGCAACAGACAGATTTCATATTTACCTGGAGAGGGTTATACAAACTGATGCTGAGTGAGAAGAGTAAAACCAGTAGAAATTTGTATACAATCACAGACACAACATAAGTGTGATGACCACCTATGACAGACTGGACTCTTCTCAGCAATGCAGTGATATAAGTCAATCCCGAAAGACTCATAAAGGATAGAGATGCCTACATCCAGAGAAATAACTAGAAAGAACTGAGCTTGAATCCTGATGGAAGCAAACTAATTGATCTTTTTCTTTTCGTTGGTTGGTTTTATTTCTTCTTTAACATTTTTCATCCCATCTAGTACAATACGCCTTTGACTAATGTCTATTGTGAAAGTATTTGCAGATCCTATACTGGACTATATGCCATCGTGGGGCGTGGGGCTTGGGGGGAGGGAGGGAAGGGGAATTTGAAACTCAAGGAATTATGGAATTGAATCTTGTAAACTAAAAATAAACAAATAAATTTTGAGAAAAGGAAGCAACAACATGAAAAAAACAAAAAAGAAAAGAATACACAGCATTTTTTTAAAAAGCAGTTATTCATTTTTATTTTCTTTACATTGCACTGAAAATTTACATCATACTTTTACAAATTCTTTTTTTTTTAATAAAATATGCTTCTTTACAAAAGTGTATGCATTAATATAAGAGGAGTATCCAGTTGCAGAAGAAACATGGTTTAAACAAGGTCTTAAATGTATTAACCTTAACATTAAAGAATGAATCATTGTTTTGGCAGTCATTTGAATAAACAAGAATAATTAATTGATGGCATAAAATTAAAAAAAAAAACAACAAATTTTTCTTCCAAAGGTGGAATGCTTAACATCCCTCTCTTTTTAATATATACTAACAAAAATAGTGACACCAATTTTATCACTTCTTTCAGTTATAAACATCCTACATGGCTATTTCTCTATATTTTTCAGTGCCTAGCATACTGCTTGGCCATAATTTCTTAATGAATGGTTGCTAAATATTCAATGTGTGTCTTAAAATATAAAGTTTAACATAAAGCTAATGAAGGGATATCCCTAAAAATCATCCAATCCAACCATATCATCCTCATTATTAAGGGAAATGAACTAAAAGAAAACTAAGTCACTCACCCAAGTGAACGTCAGAAATAGGATGAATTAGAGAGTTATGGCATATTTCCAGTGGAGGGGCAATGTGACTGGAATCCCAATGTGAGATTCTAGGGATTAGGGCATCCTTCTCTTAATTATTAATCTCCAGGCTCTAGAACCTAAGGTAAATGAATGATGCCTTTTCTTTTTTACTACAAGGGAGATAACTCTGCATCCTAAAACAGTCAATCCTCATTTCATTCTGTCTGGTGATAAGAAGAGTGTGAATTATGTTCCTGTTCCTCAAGATGTGCCTGACAACCCAGCAAGAGTTGACTTTCCTCTCCCTGTCTTAGCTACTCAAAGATTCACCTCAGGGAGAAACAACTGGCAAGTAGAGGTAGGGAATAAAATGGAATGGGAAGTGAGCAACTGCAAAGAATCAATCAGAAGGAAGGGCAATGTCTAAAAGCTACATGGAGATACATTTACCCTTGTAGCTTTTGAATATGGAAATGACTTTCACCTCTGCTATTCATATCATGATATTTATGTAAGCCAACCTATACATAGGGTGGGGTGGGCATTTTACTTAATTATGAAAGTGGTCATATAGCATTTTACAATGCTACAAATGGAACTCTATTCTATCATTCCCTGAATGATGCTTTTCAAGGGCCTCTTTTCCCTTGCTTCTCTCCTTGTTTTCCAAAGGGCAACAACACCTCTGGATATCTACTTATCTGCCCAAGGAGTAACTAGAACAAGGCTGAGACAAATGATAATTCCTAAAAATGAGATTTTTCAAATTCAAGCAAATAAAAACAATCCCTGAAATGACTTTTCATTCATTAGAACTTATGTTGAGTAAATCAACATTATGAATCATCATAAACAATGAAAACAATCTTTATCTTGTTTATATTGAGTATCAAAACTAGTGTGCCTCATTTGGTATCAACACCTAGTGCTCAACACCTCACTGATAACTCACAGAGTTAATTGGTGATGTTCAGAACTAGGCAAACTGCAACTGCAAAATCATTTGCCTATAGCCCAAGGTATTGGATATAACTTACATTTCCTTGATCTTTACAAGAAAGGAACACAAAATTTGATGTGTATTTTCAAAGAGGTATCTCTATCTATCTATCCATCCATCTGTGTGTACACCTCTATGCATGCGTGTAGGTGTGTACACATGCCCACACTAACCCATAAACGAACATTTTTGCCTATACTTACCTATGTATTCATATGTGTATGTAACTCTGGACCTTTCCCAAAAGAATATTTATTTGAAAACTCATAATAAAAAAATATACAGATTTCCTCCTGGCCCCACATGGGTGATATTAACCCCCTCCTCATTTCTATTAGCTCAGGCCCTAGGGAGGGAACTGGGCTTGGGCTCATAGCTTAGCTAAGTTCCCAAAGAGCATAGTCACTATTGAACATCTAAAATCTTGAGTCCTAGGTACTTGTAAGGGGCCTTTAAGACTTTACCTGAACTCTGAGACCTCACAGAGAACTCAGGCAACTCAGGCTGGGTCAAGAGGCACCTGAGTGTGTGTTTCTTCCCCCCTCCCCCCCCCACCTTGAACCAACACAGGTTCAAGGATTACAGGGTATTGAGCACGTGCTCCTAACAGGGGAGCACCCCCTTCCCGTCAGGAGCCTGTTGCTGAGGCATGTGAGAGAGTAAGGTCGGGACAAGGGGGTAAAAGGAGGCAGGTGAAGAGAAGGGGGAGGGAGAGAAGAGGGGGTTGGGAATGAGAAAGAGAATAAATGGCAAGATACACTACACCTTGGTGTTGGACTCTTTTGTCTATTTGGGAGGAGCAGGCTCTCCTGGGGGTTGTGGGGGCAACCAGAGTTGTAGAGGAGACTGGAAAGGAACTCTCCGAGGGGTTCCTGGAGGCGACCCCAGGGTCCTGGGGGCGACAAGAGTCGTAGAGTCGACTGGAGAGGTATGTATAAGCACCAGCCTGGTATGGTGGGATCCGTACAGGTACTATTCTCTTTCAGCACTTAGCATAGTGCCTGGATCAAAGCAGGTACATAATAAATGTTGATTGATTGATATACATGCATATTCCTATGTATACATTTATATTTGTATATCACCATATGAACGTACATTTGTAGGTATACATAAATTATATATGACCACTGTAAAATAGAATTATACATCTGAGTCACACAAAACATTGTACATTCATGCACAACTTTCTGATAGCTGAATTTCCCAGTCCCCAGTGCCTGCTTTGCACCAAACTGACCTGAATAAACTGGTATTTCATTGCTTGAAAAACTCAATACAACATAGTTCTTTACATTTGTTCATTTGCTTTTCACTAGAATAAGCATTTGCTACAATCTTTAGATCACAACTCTTGTATGTGACCACTATAGTTTTTATTGGGGCTGGTCCTTGAACAGCAGATTGTATTTCATTGGCCATCCTGGACACTTTTATAATGATATAGTAGCAGTTCAGGCTTTTACTTCATTGGAAAAATAGCCCTGGATCACATCCTGGCCATGATGAAGTATCAGAGAAAGACTTTTATTCTCTAATAATTTTTGTTTTGTTTTGTTTTTTTTCTGTTTAACTTTCCAAATCCTTATATTAGTAATCATTCTTATTTTCCTTTGGGATTGAGCTTGACTTTTATGTTTAGATGGTATACATTGTTTTATTTTTAATATATTTTTATTTAATATTTTATTTTCCCTCAATTATGAGTAAAAACAATTTTTGACATTTTTCAATTTTTGATTTTCAAATTCTTTCCTTTCCTTTCTTCTCTCCAATTGAGAAGACAAGCAAAATGACATAGGTTATACACGTGGAAAAACAGACACACACGTATAGCCAAAACTTCTTTCCTTGTTAGTCATGTTGTGAAAGAAAAATATAGAAAAAAGACAAAAACAAATAAATAAAATATACGCTTTCACCTTTTCATCTTTCATTATTTCAGAATTGCTTTGGTTCATTACATTGCTGAAAAAAGCTAAGTAATTCACAGCTGTTCATCATACAACATTGCTATAACTGCATACAGTGTCCTCTTGGTTCTTCTCATTTCACTTTGTGTCAGTTTATGTAAAGCTTTCCAGGTTTTTTTTTTTTTTCTGCAAACATACTGCTCATCATTTCTTAAAACACAATGGTATTCCATCACAATCTTGTACCACAATTTATTCAGCTTTTCCCCAATTGATGGGGAGCTCCTCAATTTCCAATTTTTTTGCCTTCACTAAAAAGTGTCATAAATATTTTCTTATACATATAGGTCTTTTTTCCTTAAAAACAACAACAACAACAACAAAAACCCAAAAAGAAAACTCTGGGATATAAACCTAGTAGTGATATTACTTAGTCAAACTGTGTTTATTCATGTTTTTATAATCCTATAGTTTCCAATTGCTCTACAGAATGGTTTCATCAATATACCACTTTATATTGGTATATAAAGTGTTACTGTGTTGGTGTCTTAATTATCACATATCCCTCCAACATTTGTCATTTTCTTTTGGTATATTAGCCATTTTCATAGGTGTGAGGTGCTTTAATTTGCATTTCTATAATCAATAGTGATATAAAATATTGTTTTCATATTTTCACATGTTTTTTCAAAAAACTATATATTACTTTGATTATTTTGTTTGAAGACTGCCTGTTTATGTTTTTTGACCCTTTATCAATTGAGGAACATGTCTGATTTCCATAAATTTGATTCAGTTCTCTATGTATTTAAAAAATGATATCCTTATCAGAGAAATGTGCTATAATTTTTTTTCATAGTTGTTTACTATGTATTTGCCTCCACCCTCTCTCTTTTTGCTTTTTCTTCATTGGATTTTTGTGCCTCTTTTTAACATTTAGCCTATTCTGTTTCTTAAAGTATTAGTCTCTTCATTTGTTTTATGCTTCTTTTACAAAGTCATTGACTTTTTTGAAATTTTCTTTTAATACTCTCATTTCTCTTCCCAATTTTTCCTCTTCCTCTGTTACTTGATTTTAAAAGACTTTTTGAGATCCTTCATGGCTTGTAACTAATTCAATTTGTTTTCTTGGAGACTTCAAAAATAGGAGTTTTGATTTTGTTCTCTTCTCTTGAGATTGTGTTTCTATCTTATCCATCATTATAGTAACTTTCTATAGTCAGGATGTTGTTCTATTATTTGCTTATTTTTTCAGCCTATTTCTTGACTTTTAATTCTATGCTAAAGAAGGGCTCTCCTTCTGTCATTTAGGGGAGTTTGTCCCAAGTTTCAGGTTTTGTGTGAAGTTGTTTCAGAGATAATTCTATGGACCTGTAAGGTTTTGGTTATTCAAAGGTCACAAGATGTAGGGAGAAGTGGGTTTATTAGTCTTTTGTCCTGTCCTCTGGTCTGTAAGTGACCACATGGCTCCACTGCAGTCACAAGCTCTGGTATTCTAGTACTTCTCCTCACCCTGGGACTACAATCCACAACCAAATATGGGCAATACAGCAGAGTCCTACCCCCAGTGTCAGCAAAGAGACTCATGTAAATTCCTTCTGACCAGTTGTCTGACCCACTTAGGTCTGTGTGCAGAGATGTCCAGAAACCACCACTACTAATATGGACTTAATCACCCCCAAGGGATATTGCTTTTCAGTATATGTTGGACTGAACTCCTCTCTCAACTTGCTGCAACAGTCCTTTTCTTTCCAACCTTCTAATGTGTCTTGTGTTGAAAAACTTTTTCACTGCCTTCCTTTTGTGCCTTCTGTTACTCCAGACTTTATTTTGAGATATCATTTAAAGTTCTTTTGAGAGATATTTTTTTTTGAGGAGTAGCTCAGGATAATTTCTGGCTTTTCCCCACCATAGTTGCTAAAATTATATTTATTAAAGAAAAACTATTTTTTTAATCCAGTGCTAAATTCTCTTTCTCCCTCTATCTTTCACCCCTTGAGAAGGCAAGTAATATGGTACCAGTAATCCATGTGAAATTATGCAAAACATAATTCCATATTACCCATGCTGCAAAAGAAAACACACACACACACACACACACACACACACACACACACACACACCAAAACAAGAAAAAACAAAGTGAAAAAATATTCTTAAAAAAGCATTCAAAGTTCATCAGTTCTCTCTGTGGACGTGCATAGAGTTTTCATCATGGGTACCTTGAAATTGTCTTGGGTCATTTTCTTGATTAGAGTAGCTAAGTCTTTCACTTTGGATTATCATTGTAATATTGTTGTTACTGTATACAGTTTTCTCCTGGTTCTGGTCACTTCAATTAGCATAGGTTTTCAGAATTCTTCCCAGGTTTTTCTTCCCAGGAATTTTTTTTTCCTGAAATAATATCATATTCCTTAGGAAAAAAATAATATTGTTCTCATTCATTCTAATCCTACAGTTTCATTTGTTATAGCCAGCTCCAAGTTAAAAAATCATTCCAATGTATTTTCTGTAATGGATAGCCCTTAATCAGAGGGTTTTGAGTTAGAGAGGTTCAGTGACTCATCCATTGTCATACAGCTGGTATATGTCACAATTTCTCTTTTAAAATGTTTTGTTTTTCTGAAATTGGCATAAACAATTGAGAAACACTTTCCCCATGATTTTTGTCATATTTATTCATATTTTTAAATTGTTTATTTAAACATTTTTAAAAATAAAAACATAGATTTCTTTTTCAAGAATAGTGTTATACATTCTAAATTGGTAACTCCTTTTCTATACTCTCATCCTTATCTATGAGGGATGCCTGCCTCCTGGTAGTCCAAAGGACTAGCTGCTCCCCTACACCCTAGAATTCTGGCCAGAAGTGCTTGGGTCAAACCCTGGTCCCTCAAGCACTAATTTCCCACTTGGAACTTTAACTGAAAACTGGGTATGGACAATGGAAATATCAAAAAGCAAGAAATCTGTGACCTGTGCTAGAATGAGAGTCCCCTTGGAATTTCTTTCTGATCAGTTGTGCAAACCCCTAGTGTCAATAATAAATACAAAATCTAAGATTTTATGGACTAAATCACCAGAAGATAATCCTGGTCTTAATCACTCAGGTGTGAACACCATTGTGAAATACTTAACCCCATTACTAGGCTGAGATACAAAGGTGAGAACTTGAATAGGGAAGAACTGCCCCAAAACAGAGTCCAGGCCACAAGAGTTCACAATATGTTGATAAAAGGAGAGTAGGGGCTAAAAAAATGGGGGCCCTATAAAAGAACACAAAAATTCAATCCTCTAATCTTATTTGCTGCCAGAGTCAGAGGAAAGAGTCAGTTACAATTCCTGAGTTTACTGACTTTGAAGAAAGGACTAGAAGGTAAGCTTCTCTTCAGAAGATTTTTCTTCACCATACATTGAGAAAGATGAAAATATCTCTGTGTAGTAAATGGACTGGAATCATGGAAGGTGACAAAATATGTATAAGTTTGGGGTGGCTAGGTGGCACAATGAATAGAGCACCGGCTCTAGAGTCAGCAGGACCTAAGTTCAAATCCCGCCTCAGACACTTTACACAAAAACTAGCCTTGTAATCTTGGGCACATCACTTAAGCCCAATTGCCCTCCAAAAAAAAAAGGCAAAAAATATGTATAAGTTTAATTAATGAGTAGACAGTTTGAGGGAAAGACATGATTTGAGGTTTCAGCTATCCTATTACTATCACATATGATGAAAAATGTAAGTGTGCTGACCAGTGACAATGAGATCAGTTATCACTAAACTAACTTATATGCTAAGCTGAACTATTTGAAGAAACCATCAACCCAGAAATATAAAAAAAATTATTATAAAAAATGACTAGAGATGAGGCACAACCATAAGGTAGAATCATAGCTCAGTCCATAATCTCTGAATCCAGGATTCTCATTTCCATGGTTGTATTAGGAAACTGACAAGAGACTTGGGATCTCTGATCCATCTGATTAGGATGTAGGGAGGATATGGTTCACTTCTCATCCTGGCCATCCACTACTTCTCAATCCCTTTCAATCAGTCTGTCCCCTAGTTCTGAAGTGTGTTCTTTAGCACATGAATCATCTCATCAAATTTTTCAATGACTTTTTGTCCCCAGGTCTAGGAACATGGATACCAAAAACTTGATTGAAAGTCTCAAAAGGGATGTCACCTGTTTCATATGCTTGGGCTATTTAACTGATCAACTGATTGTTAAATGTGGCCATACCTTTTGTAAAACGTGTCTGCTCAGCTGCTGGAAGGAAGACCAGAAACCAATAACCTGCCCAACTTGCAAGTCAATCATTAAATTTGGAGACTTTTCAGACAATAGGAAACTCCAGGGTCTGGCTATCATTGGCAAGGTGCTTAGACCTCTCTTACTGCAGAGCACCAGGACCTGACCACCTGTGGGGAAAATGGGAAAGAAGATACCTTCTTCTGTGTGGAGGACCAAATACCCTTCTGTGGGCCCTGTTTTTTAGCTGGAGAGCACGAGGAACACACAGTCCTTCCCTTGGAACAGGCTGTTGGTCAGTGCATGGTAAGATGATGCATTGACTTTCAATCCTTGAAATGATAGAGCATCTGCTTATTCAACTTTCTTTATGCTCAATGGGGACATTCTTGGTATAAAACAGAGATTGGACTGACTTTTTTTTTTCTTGCAGGAGAAGCTTCAGGCAGCATGGAATATTTTAAAGAGAAAGAAGCAGAATGTTCAATTGAAATTGCAATGGGAGGAAGTGAGAGAAGCACATTAGGAGGTAAGGATCTGGCATTTTTTTGATGATAAGAGTGTTACGTTCTTTGTCTTCTGAAAACCCTTTTCAATTGGAATTATAACATATAAAGAGAAAAAAAAAGCAATTTCTACAAAGGAACAGACTAAGATTAAGGACGAAAGATTTCTATACTGTTATTCATGAGCATTTTGATCCTCAAATAGCAGTACATCTTTTAAATTATATAATCTACAAATATATGTATAAGAAGAAATACATATTCTACTTGGGTTTCGACAGCCTTGGAAATCATCAGTGCTAAGGATACATTTGAGGACTCTTCATTTATTGCTGTGTCAAAAGACTATCTCTGGCCTTTCTATCATCAACTATTCCTTATTAATAGAGTCTGAAAGACTCTACATTACTGTGCCTGGAAGGGAAAAAAAATGAGGAAGGTATTGAGTAAAGCTGTGTCTGTCAATATGGCCCATGGGCCTGCTCAGACAGACAAAGGCAAGTAATAACCAGCAAAAATGTTTGATGGTGACCTGGACCCTGATGCTCATTGACTTTGCTTTCCTTCATTTATTCCAACTCCTTGGGTGATCAGTGGAGGGCCAGACTCTTAAAGATTTGGTTGTATCTGAGTATGAGAAAATGCACCATTTCTTTCTGGAGGAAGAATTACAATTGCAAAGACTGGATGGGGAAGCAGGAGACAATTTGGCAACTGAGGAGAGCAAGGATGACCACTCCCAAGAGAACCTCAATCTGCCAATGAACAAAGGGCAGCAGCCTATAGAAAATAAATTCTGTCTTATATATTGGATATCGAAATTTAGTGTGCCTCATTTTAACCAACACCTAGTGTTCAATACCTCACTGATAATTCACGGAGAAAATTGGTGATGCTCACACTAGGCAAACTACAAGTCCAAAATGATTTTCCTAAAGCCCAAGGAAGTGAATACGGCTTATATATATAGATACTTGATCTTTCCAAGACAAGCACAAAATGTGTGTATATATTCAAACAAATATCGATATCTATATCTGTATACTATGTGTATATATGTATGTGTATATATGCATATTTACATATATATAAATATATACTTGTGTAGATATATGTATATATCTACAAATAGTTATGTGTATGCAAGTCTTTATTTGAAAAAATTAATAACAGATATGTAAATTTACATAGGAGGCATTTACCCCTTCCTCCTTTCTATTATCTTAGTCCCCAGGGAGGGAAAGGGGGTTAAATTCACAAATTAGTTCAGTTCCTAAAGATTGTGCTCCTAATGGCCAAAATCCTCCCTCCAACTTGATTCTTGGGCACCAATCTATCTCAGGATCTATTATAGTTCTCAGCACAAAGTTAGGTGCATAATAAAAGTTGATTGACATGCTTGCACATTTTTATGTGTACATTTATATTTGAATGGCCATATGCACATATCTTTACATATATTCTATATGACCACTCTAAAATAGAATTGTACCTCTTAGTTACATAATAAATTTTACATTCATGTATAACTTTCTGATAGTGGGAATTTCCCAATGACTAATGGAATTAGGGATCTATTTTTCCCCAAACTGACCCTGAGACAATGGCATTTTATTGCTTAAAGAGCTCAACACAGCATAGTTCTTTACATTTGTTCATTTTTTTTCTTTCCCACTGGAACAAACATTCCCTACAAATATTTAGATCACAAGTCATCTATCTATGACCACTATACATATTTCTTAGGGCTGTTTCTGAAAAGCAGAATATGTTTCCATGGACATTCTGGAAACTTTTCCAGTGATATAGAAGCTGCTCAAGCTTTTACTTCATTGGAAAGGTGACCCAGAATCACAATCTGGCCATGATGAAGTATCAGAGGAAGACTTTCATTCTCTAGTAGGTTTTCCTCTTGTTTATTTCCCAAATCTTTATATTAACAAGCATTCTGACCTTTCCTTTTGGATTGGGATTTTCTTTCACTTATTTTTTGGATGGTAAATATTTATATTTATAATTGATTTTTCTTTATTTTGTAAATAATTTACAAATATATATACCTGTATGATGTGTGTGTGTGTGTGTGTGTATATATATATATATATATATATATATACTCATACATATATACACATCTATATCTTTATATGTAATGACATTATAAATAATGACATTTATAAATGAGTTATACATTTTCTCCCTCCCCCAACCTTCCTCCAACCCTTGGGAAGGCTAGCAATAAGATTTGAATTATCCATATGAAATTATGTAGAACATATATCCATATTACCCATGTTGTAAAAGAAAAAAGTACACACAAAAAACAAGAAAAATAAAGTTAAAAATGCTTCAATCTGCACTCAGAGCTCATCAGTTCTATCTCTGGAAGTGGAGAGCATTTTCATCTTGGGTCCTTCAGAACTGTCTTGGATCACTGTCTTGATTACAATAGCTAAGTCTTTCCCAGTTGGTCATCATTACAATATAGTCCTATGCTACTTTCTAACCCTCACTGATTACTGAGCCCCATTTCAAGGCACCTTGTTCCCTGAATCTTTTTGTCTCCCTAGTTTCAAAGATTCATGCACAAATGAATGTCTAATTTAGCATTTGCTCCCCCCTTCCCTTCTTCTACAACTTATTTACTTTTCATACTATCCCCAGGATAATTCTAGGTCAATCAAGAAATTTTTACATTTATTCCAGGGTGACTTGGAATGCTCACCACAGTTTAATGCTCTCAATCAAACATAGAAGAGATAAAAACTACTGCACACATTTAATACTCCCTCCCCTGAATCTTTGGATTGAGAGCAATAGAACTTGACTTTACATCTTATCTGTAGGAACCCAGACAAGGTTTTGGCTTTTATTTTTTCTGTTCTCTGAACCTCAGTTTTCTAATTGTTTTTGAAACAAAATTATTCAATTGGATAACTATAATCTTCTTTTCAACTTTAAATCATATATAATTCATGTTACCTCTAAAAGAGATGACATCACTATACTGAAAGAGAAAAAAAATAAATGAGTGTGTCTCAGACACATAGGAGAACTTCCTTGGATGCTGCTAGAGGGAGACTGAGAAGGAAGCTGGATGTATAGACCTACACAATAAGCCGGAGTGGCTATGGGCTTAGCAGTAAGGGTGAGTTGGAGAGTGATTGAAGGGAAAAGCTTTTGTTAGCTCTGCCTTTTCAAAGGTTCCCAGTTAAAAAAAATTGAGTATCTATTGAAAATAATAGGAGGTTGCCTTTGAAGAATACCATGACAAAAGATACGGAAGAAGACAGCAAGAAAAATTGGGGGCACCTCCTCCAGTCACACAGCACGTGAATACACACTTTCATTTGTATAAGCAGGTATATATACATATTAATGTACATAAATCTATAAATGCACACACATTTGTATTTATGTGTTATAATACACATATACATGTACATGCATCTATATCTACATACATGCATATATATGTTTACATAGGTATGTTTACATAGGTATGTATATAAAATCACAAAAACTTCAGGGTTCTTTATAGCAGAGAGCAGAGAACTTGGTATCAGAAATTCTTCCTTAGTGACAAACTAGTTTTGAAAGTACAGGTAGTTCTTCAAGTTAAAACCCTTAGGTTGGTCACTGCTGTAGCTTATGAGATAAAAAAAACCTCCTTGACCCAATGTACTTGTCTTCAAAATACAAATCCTGACAATTTATAAATCAACAGCTTGTGAAAACCACTACCTCCTTCCCTTATCTGAAGCAACTCCAAACCACTGGAATATGGTTGTGTGTGTGCAAGAGGAAATGGAGCTGTGTTTGTGTTGGGGGCTGGGGTGGGGAGAAGGTCAATTTATTGAGTAGAAACATAGTTAACTGCATTTCTCTCCTTTTCCCCTTTATCTCCCCTCTCTATAAATGGTAAATTTATGGCTAAACCTTAAATAATCCCCTGGGTAACAGAAGCTTTTCAAAGTAATGGAGTCACTAACACCATGTTCAGGATTGAGTGAACAACCTCTTTTTTTCCTTTTCTTCTTCTTCTTCTTCTTCTTCTTCTTCTTCTTCTTCTTCTTCTTCTTCTTCTTCTTCTTCTGCTTCTTCTTCTTTCTTTGGAGGGGGGCGGGGAGGTGGGTAGCTTAATGATTACACTTAATCATTCAGAGAGCAGATTTATTTTGGATGTAAATAATATTCTGATATGACTAAGTCCTGCTGTTAACCCACACTAACATGGTTTTGGTGATATGAAAGCTATAATTTAAAGCAAAGAAAAAAAAAGCCTTGCCTGAACATGTACATACAAGTTCATGTCCAGTTCACATTTGAGCACATTTCAATAAGATGTGACCCTTTTCTGAGTGGTAGTTATTTGTAAATGATTGTATAACATGCAATTAACTTCCTTTGTTCCTTTGTTCCTCCCTTCCTTCCTTTCCTTTCTTCCTTAATTTCTTTTTTTCTTAATTTCCTTCTTTCTTTCTTAATTTCATCACTCATCACTCAGCCCTACCCTTCCAAGGCTAGCTGAACTTTACAGGAGTTGGGTTTTAACAGAAGTGAAATAAAAGTAAAAGAAAAAATAGAATAATGTGGAACATAAATTAATATTTATTGATATAATAGTATAATATTAATTTCTCTCATTGTGCAATAATTACAATCGTATTATCTATTTTCAAGAAAATAGGTACAATTTACCAAATTTGATAGGCTATAGGTACAAGTCTGGTGAATCATTGCATCTACTGGTTAAGCTTTGATCTAATACAATTTGAAGATAATAACCATCTTCTGGTGTCAAACAAGATGATGATGATGGTGATGGTGGTGGTGATGATGATGATGATGATGATGATGATGATTTACTATGGAAATCCACATATGAAAATGTAAATTTACCCTCAGGCCTGTGGGTCAACCACACTATGGTGTGATTATTTTTTTTGTTCCTGAAACTTAAAAAGTTTAAAAAGAAAATGGTGATTTAAAAAGATTCTTTACTAAAAAAATCTTGCATTTGCTTTTTGTCAGCATTGCTGATAACTACCTAAACTACCTAAATGAGAACTATCTCTTTTGATGGATTGGCAACTCCTCTATAAGTTGCCCAGAGATTGAAGGGTTAAGTTGCTTGCCTAAGTTTAGAAAGATAATTGTTCCAAAGTTTTGTCTTAGACTAGGGTCTCCCTGACTTGAAGGCTAGCTCTCAATGCACTATGAAGATTGGTCTCTCAGAAATTAGTTACCAAGGATAAATATTTCAACTAGAAAGCTATCAGATGACTTATGCCCTCAACCTGCTGTCTTCATGTGAGTGATACCTCTGCCTAGGTACACTCTGTCTTCCCATCAGACATTCCAGTAATGGATTTTCAGTGTTAGCATTTTCTTGCTGGGATGATTTCTGGAGTTTTCTCCCTATGTGATATTGTATCCATTGCCTTTTCCACTTCTGAGATTCTGGGGTTTCCCCCTATTGCTACAGGGTGATTTCCTGGGGTTTCTCTCCCCCAAGGTCATGTAGCTAGAGTTTCTCCATCTTTAAACAGTGTTACCTCAGGGATTCCTCTTTTTGATTTGAAGGTGTATTTAATGTGGCTTACCCTACCTGCCAAATTTACCTGACAGAGACCTTCTATTTGCACAGCAATACTTATGGTGTAATCCTCTTTCTTACAAAGACCTTATGAACAAAACAAAGAAAAAAAAAAACACAACTATTTTTAAAAGTCTAACTTTTTCTTTTACATTTTTCATGACCAACTTAGGAAAAAAAAAACATTCTCTTCTATATTTTGTGTTAATATTGTATGCTCATTATTACAAATGCATGAAATAAATAATCCCACCATGAATTATAGGGTAATTATTTCAAATATACAATGTAAACTCTGAAAGCTATATGAATTTTAATGAGTTTATATATCAGAAAATTAAGACTATCTATTATGATTTCATATTCTATGCTTACAATTGTCTTCTTCAACATTATTTTTACAATATATGTAACTTTTTAATGAAATGTATAAATAATTTAGTAATGTAATAACCAAAAGAAGAAATTGGTTGTATAATGTTTATCCACTGAGAAACATCAGGTTCTTTATCTTTGAACATGGGGAATAATTGATACTAAAGCTTCTGTGAAACAAAATGGCAACTTATAAAACTTAACCCTTCATGTTGCTAATAAGCTACAATTGACAGTAAGTTTTGAGAGCCAAATATTTATATTTCTCTTACAAGCCCTTGGCCTTGTATTCTTCAGTTGTCTATGTAGTATATCTCACTTGTCTATTGCTACACAGTAAATGTATGTTTGCCAAAGGAAGATCTGCCAAATATTTATGTCACATAGTGCAGGGTTATTGTAATGGAAAATCAGCATCAGAGGACAGAACACCAGGGCTAGTCTCAAGTTGCTAAGACAAGCTTACTTCTGGAGCTCCTGACTTATATGGGCTTAAGCACTAAAGCTTAACATGTACTGCCGTAGCCCTCTTCTATTTAGATTTGTGCATGTGTGGTCTGTATTTGTGTATATGGTTGTATATATGCTGATCTATAGAAGCATCTCTACAAATCCAAAATCCATGATTGGTTCTTTATTGAAGATAATTTGTCCTCTAAATTTAATTATATATAAAATCACAGCAATAGAAGGAAGAAAGCAAAGCCCTGGACACATCACTTGGATTTTGAACCCTGAACTGCTTCCAATGCAAATTAGCTATGAATTAATTGTGTCACATTAATAAGGAACATATCATGGCTATGACCTACTAATTGACTTAAAGTAATAGTAACCTAGTTAGAGTTTCACTTGGGAGCCTCCAACAGTCAAAAATTAGCTGTAAATATGACCTTCTCAGATCTCCACTTTCTCATTTATGAAAAGAGGAACTGGAACAATATTTTCTTGAAGGTCTATCTGAGACCTCTGATTCTGAAATCTGGGATTGAAGACCCTTGAAACAGAAAATGTATGTTTTTTTTTTTTTTAAAGCAATTGGGGTTAAGTAACTTGCTCAAGGTTACATGGCTAGTCATTATTTATGCGTGGGTGCTCATTTTCTGAGGCCGGATCTGATCTCGGGTCATCCCAACTCCGAGGCCGGCGCTCTTACTCACTGAGCCACCTAGCCGCCCCTTTTAGGGCAACTGGGGTTAAGTAACTTGCCCAAGGTTACAAGGCTAGGTTTTTGTTTGTGTGGATTAAGTGTCTGAGGCCGGCTCCGAACTCAGGTCCTTCTGATTCCAGGGCCAGTGCTCTATTCACTGCGCCACCTAGCCGCCCCGAAAATGTATGTTTTTATGCTTTCATATGGCTATAACCTCACCAATGTGAATATTTCCTCTGTGGCAGGAACAATATTTTTTTTTTTTTATGTAGGCAAGGTTAATAACAATAATGCTAATACTGATATCACTTTAAGATTTGGAAAAAAAAATTACAAACATGATCTTGTTTTATCCTTGAAATTCTGGAAGGGACATGTTATTATAATTCCCATTATACTTAGGAGAAAGCTGAGGCACATAGAAATAAAATGATCTTACAGCTGCTGTCATTCATCCTTCATTTTCAAAGAGGACCAATGCCTTTATGGGAGTGATGTATTGACCCATGTGCAAATTGTATTTAAGAGAGGTAGAATTGTACAAAGTTATCAGCCTCACTCTGTCTTCCAGAGTTATCCAAGGTCAATGCCAAGATCAAAGTCAATAGGACTGGTGAGTGCCAAGTATGCAGTGGATACCCTTGGTTTCTTTGATGTTTGACCAGTTGACTACTTCCTCTGTCTTCATAGTCATTGGAACAAATACTTTTCATCCACCTATTCCTCTGGAGGAAGTCTTCACCTATTTGGGGTAGATTCCCTCCCCCCAACTCACCAATGGGTTTGAAGTTGCTCAGGTACCCTCATTCTGGTTTAGCTAGTTTGCTTTGAAGGTTTGACTCCAACTTCTTGGAGTCACAGGAAAAGAAATAAAAATATTGCTGTAGGGCAACATGATCCTTGACATTTTTTTTTCAGCTCTAAGTCCTATGACCTTTTTCCTATCCAGGTACATTAATATGTAGTACCCTCAATGTCCTGAAGGTAAGAATAGGGAAAATTTAATAAGTACTAGACATTGCTAGATTTTACTTGTTTTTGGTAAAACTCTTTAGCAGACTGATTTTTCTTTTGACTGGACATGTTGGCAACTCCCAGCATGGAAACTCCCTTTACTAAGGTGCTGATGCCACTAAGAGTCTTAGAAAAGCAGGTGTGGTAGTATGTGGACTGTGTAGACATAGCTGGTGTGTCAGACAGCTAGTCATTTGTTAAAAAGCAAGGTCATCTCATTTGCCATGCCAAATCTTCTGAAGGACATCATAGGAGAAGAACCTATTTTATCATTTCACTGATATTGTGAACTCAAGTCCCAGGGTAAGAAACTCCCTTATCGGGGTGGCTAGCTGTTGCAGTGAGTAGAGCATTGGCCCTGGAGTCAGAAGGACCTGAGTTGGGATCCGGCCTCAGACAACGAACGCACAAACAAAAACCTAGCCGTGTAACCTTGGGCAAGTTCCTTAACCCCAATTGCCCTCCAAAGAAAAAAGAAAAAAAGCAAGAAACTCCCTTTACCAAAAGCAAATCAGCACCCTCTCTGCCATTTATTGTCTTACAGAGTTTCCTAGAGCTCTAAGCAGTTAAATGACTTACCTAGGGTCACATGGTCATTATGTGTCAGAGGCAGGACTTTAATACAGGTCTTCTTGCCTGAGACCACTCTCCACCTATTATACCACACTACTTTTCATACAATAATAGAAGGAGGATGTTAGAGTCCATGGAATCTAATACCCTCTTTCATAAATTTGGAAACTGATTAGAGGTTAAATGTCTTGCCCAGGACCACATAGCTAGTATGTTAGGAAGCATTCAAAACTAGGTTTTCTTATTGCAAGTCTAGCAATGCACCCACTACAGCATGCTGCCCCTAGATAACTTGGCATTTTTCTACTCTCTTTACCTACCTTTTTGTTGTTCAATCATTTTCATTTGTTTCTAACTTTTCGTGACCCCATTTGGGGTTTTCTTAGCAAAGATATTGGAGTGGTTTGCCATTTCCTTCTCTAGCTCATTTTCCAGATGGTGAAACTAGGGCAAAATGACTTTCCAAGAGTTGCACAGTTAGTAAGTGTCTGAGGCCAGATTTGAACTCAAAGAGTGCAGTCTTTCTGACTGTAGGTTTAACATTCTATCCATGGTGCCATTTAGCTATCAACTGTACCACCTAATTACTCTGTAAAAGGTATTGAATTTTTCCCTGATATTAATTGATTCCAAAGATTAAGTCTTGGACTATTGATGTAGTTTTTTGTGACCTCTGAGTACAAAAGCAAAGCAGTGAAGGCCCAGAATCAGTTCTCCTGTATGCTTCTGAGCAATGGACCAAAATGGCCAACAGTGTCAAGGAAGCTGCACCCAACGAATAAATGCTATTTCCTGCCTAAATATGCTTTATCTTCTATGGGTAGGCAAACTTAGTTTTGTTAACTGTTAGATGTGGTGTGGGTGTCCCATTTAATTTTATTTTGACATATGAAGCACTGGATGAATCTCAATTAGACCCAGACTATAACAACCTCCAAGAATGCATATAGCAACCCATGAATACTGTCTCATCCTGTTTCCATATCTTCCCAAGTATCTTCCACAATAGTCCAGCTACCATTCTGAGGTCTTCCTTTAGTTCTCTATACATTACATTCATGCTCCCAGAGCATACACAATGTTTATTCCTCATTCTAGCCAAATGATTTTTCCTATACATCCATCTCTCTGATGATGGCATCCTTTATACAACCTCACTTGAGAAATTCTTGTTAAAGCGTTTCGGACAATCCCTCTGCACCATGCACCTCTTTGTACCTTGGTTCATCCTGATCTTCAATCCTTTAGAATTCTATGACCAATATGGTATAAACCATCACTGAAACAATATCACTGATAAAAAAGATGGGCCTTTGTTTGCTCTCAGGGTTACTAAAGACCCACAGGTGCTTAAAGTCTCACCTTATATAAGTATCTCATAACATTCAGTACTGAGAGATGATTTTAAATCCATGGGTTTTGCTCAATGATTAATCACCTAGATATAAAAGTATCTTCTTTCACTGAATTTTCCCATAGAGCAGCAACATGAAAATAGAATATTAAAACACACACACACACACACACACACCTTCTTGAAATCTGGTTGCTGATGCTATTGTTGTTGAGCCATATATGGACTGCAAGATTCATTTGTAAAAGCTCTGAATTTGGAATCCGAGTCCTTTGGCTTCAAATCTAAGCTTTGGTATTTATTACTACTTTATGACTTGGGGCCAAATCACACCCTCTGAAGGACTCATCATAGTAGATGATCCCTGAATTCTCCTTCTCAATAGAAAACCCTAAAGCAGACAAACCATCTTAACAAACTTTTCATTTGCCTCAAAGACTACCAGGCTGTTGTTGTTCAGCTGTTTCTAATCTTGTCTGACTCTTCATGATCCCATCAGGTGTTTACTTGACAAAGCTACTGGAGTGGTTTGCCATTTCCTTTTCTCAGTGAGGAAACCGAAGCAAAAAATACTGAGTGACTTATCAAGGGTCCCATAGTTAGTAAATGTTTGAGGCCAAATTTGAACTCAGGCTCTCCTGATTCTAAGGTTGGTACTCTATTTATAGCCATTTAGCTTCCCCTCTCTTTTAAAGTTGAGGATTAGATGTGCACTTTTCTCCATTTGTTTACCCCTGTCCTTTTTTAAGTCAATACTTTATCCCTGTGGTTAGCTTTGCTGTTTAGTCAAAACTACATTGCCACATGCTCTCAGTCTCTCATATACCTCACCTGCTTTTGTTAATCCTTTACATAGTTGTGAGGTTTAATTAGATTATTGATTTATTTTTATTTGTTGTTTTCCATTTCCCTCTTCCTTTTATCCTCAGTTGAGTAATGAGGTTAAAAAAAATCCCTTCTCAATTCATTTGCTAGTTTACTTTTTTTTTCTTCCCCTTTATCCAAACAACTTTCTTTTGTTTTTGTTGCTGTTTTGAATAATTATCTTCCCTTCCTTTCTGTACATTTTTTTCCCTTCTCGGATCCATGATCCATGCCATTATTTTATTTCTTCTTTGATCTTTTCGTGTTCTTAATCAGGTGAAAGGTTCTCAAGCACTATATTTGACACCTCTCTTTTGACTGATTTTTTTTTTTATAATTTTGTCTTCATGATATATTGCCCATTTACCTTTTTTAAAAAAATTCTTCCCTTTTCTCTTTCTTTTTCTGTTGTGCTTCACTCTTAGAATTGTTTATAGCATATTGATAACTGATGTTTTGAGTCATAAGACTGTTAAGTTCTGCTGCTAACAAGTATTTTCTCTGCACTATAGGGCAAGTCACTTAATCTCCCTGACTCAGTTTCCTTTTCTGTAAAATAAGGGCTTTGACTTGGTGATAACTAAGACACCTTCTAGGTCTAAATATATTATACTAAGATTAATTTGTAAATAAAGCAACATTGGCTGAAAGCAGTGTTTCATAGTACACATACTACTTAGGTTACCCTGTATCCTAATTCATGTGATGCTTCTTCTCTGTGCCACCTCTTTTGACTCATATTCTTTCTCCCATCAATGTGAATGCTAGGTGCCCCTAACATGTGTGCTCACACATCTCTTTCTTAGTCTAGAATTTTGCTTATGCAATCAGAACTGTTTCTCAGAGAAGATGGTTTCTCATGCACCAACTTCCTCCAGACAAAACTCATCATAAAGTAGCTACCTGTCATCTCAGGAATATTCTTCTTCTCCCACAAGAATATTTTTCAGAGGAACCTTCTCCCAGTGGTATGAAGCTAAATGTTCAGGAGCTAGACTGGGGGGTGGGGGGAGGAGGAAGAGAGGAAAGAGAATGTATCTGAATATGCTTCTAGTTTTCTCTCTATTTTTTTTTTAATTTATGGAATAAAACAAACATTTCCATAAGGTAGTGCACATATTTGCACATGAAACTGCAAATCTACTATGTGCAACTTGCTATTCCTTTCATATATATAACAAAATTATCATGTAAATTTCTGTTTTTTTTCTCCTCTCCACCCTAGAGATGATTACCATGAGAAACACACACAGGGGCACCTAGGTGTCGAAGTGAATAGAGCACTGGCCCTGGAGTCAGGAGGACCTGAGTTCAAATCCAGCCTTAGACATTTAACACACTTACTAGCTGTGTGACTTTGGGCAAGTCACTTAAACCTAATAGCCCTACCAAAAAAAAAAGCAAAAAACTCCACATACATATATTCATATCTAATCTATGTGCATATGTGTGTGTAAATTTGTTCTATACACTTCTACTTATCCGTACTTTTTCTGGTTGCAGATAGTGTCTTTCTTCATATGTCCTTTATAGTTAATTTGGGTATTCATAATGATCAAAATAACACTAAAAGTTGTACTTAAAAAAATATTGCTGTTACTGTATAAAATGTTCTCTTGGTTCTGCTCACTTAACTCTTCATCCTTTCATGAAAGCATTTCCATGTTGTTGTTGTTTTTCCTTAGATCCTTGAGCTCATCATTTCTTATAACACTGTAGTATTCCATCACAACCATGCATCAGAACTTGTTTAGTCATTCCCCAACTGATGGACATCCCTGCAAATTCCAGTTCTTTGCCACCACAATGTGAGCTGCAATAAGCATTTTAGAATATATAAGTACTTTTCCCTAATCATCTTTGGAAAGAATAGTAATGGTATTACTGGGTAAAAGGCTATAGGTAGTTCAATAACTCTTTAGGCATAATTTCAGATTGCACTCTAAAACAATCACATCAATTCACAACTCCACCAACAATGAATCAGTATCTCAATTGTTCTGCATCCCCTCTAACATTTTTCTCTTCCCTCTTTAATTATTTTAGCCAAACTGGTAATTGCAAAATGATATTGAAAGGTCGTTTTAAATTTGCATTTTTCTAATCAATAATGATTTAGAATTTTTTTTTCATATGAATATAAATTGTTTAGATATCTCCACAGAAAAACTTCCTGTTCATATCCTTTGACTATTTATAAATTAGGGAATGACTCATTCTTATAGATTGGACAAAATTCTTTATATATTTTATACATGAGACATTTATCTGATAAACTATATATAATTTCACCTCCCCCCCCAATTCTCTGCCTTTTTTCTTATCTTGGCTACATTTATTTTATTTGCACAATTTTTTCCCTTTAATGTAATTGAAATTATTTATTTTTTACTTAAATTTGCTATCTATCTATTGCTTATTCATAAATTATTGATATATCCATTAGTCTGATGAGCAATATGTTCCATGTTCTAATTTCCTTGTAAAACCTCTCTTTATATCTAGGTCATGTATACATTTTTACCTTATCATGGAAATGATGTAAGATAATTGTCTATGCCCATTTTGTGCGATACTGCTTTTCAGTTTTCCCAACTTTTTAAAACCAAATAATGAATTCTTATCCTAAAATCTTAACACTTGTCAAATACAAGGCGGTTGTGTTTATTTACTGCTTTAAATTGTATGATTACTCCATTCCACTGATCTAACTTTCTATTTCTTAGCCAGTACTAGATAAGCCTTGATAATTACTGTCTTATACTATAGTTTAAGATCTGGTACTGCTAAACCTCCTTGTTTATAATTTTTCCCATTAATTCTTTTGACAATGTAGACTTTTTGTTTGTCTGAATAAATTTTATTATTTTTATAATTCTGTAAAAATGGTAATTTAATTAGTATGATATGGAATATATAAATTAGTTTGGGTAAAATTGTCATTTTTAATTAAATTGACCCTGCTACCCTTGAACACTTGATATTTCTCCAATTATTTAAATTTGATTTTATTTTCATAAGATGATTTAAAAAAATAATTTTGCATATATAGATCCTGGGTTTGTCTTGGCTGGTGTACTCCCAGGTATTTTATACTGTCTAGAGTTATTTTAAATGGACTAAATTTTTACTACCTTTTCTTGCAAATTTTTCTTTATGTCATATAAGAATGCTAATGATTTATGTGTATTTACTTTATATCCTGCTACATTGGTAAAGTTATTATTTCAACTAACTTTTAGTTGAACTTTTAGGATTTTCCAAGTATATTATCATATTATTTGCAAAAAAGAAATAGTCTTATTACCTCATTCCCTATTCTATTTCTTTTTCTTCTTATTGTTTATTTCTCCCTTTTATTCTCTTATTTTTTTTCTCTTATTCTCACATACACTTTTAATATTCATTATTTACCCTTTCTTAAGTCTAGGCAATCAACATGATAAATCAAGATTTGATTTTTAATTTTTGCCAATTTCTGGGGTGTGAATGCTCAAAATGAAAATTGAATAATCAGTTCTTATGGACTGTTTAGAGTTGACTCTAGAATAGTCCTTTCCCCTATCCTTCATTTGGTTAAACCCCCTTTTAGAATCCCCCAAATTACATACATTATTCTGCTACCTCTCCCAGTCCCTTGCAGCCCCTTCTTCCTGAGTGCCAATAGTAATGGCCATGGCTTCACTGTTCACCCTTGAACTTGATAAGGACACAACACTTTCTTCTGTCTTCCAACTCCCTTTTGCCCATTTATGATATTACTCTCTTGCTCTGCACTATGGTCCCACACAATACATGAATTCCCGTGTGTGTGTGTGTGTGTGTGTGTGTGTGTGTGTGTGTGTGTGTGTGTGTGTGTATTTTTTCTTTTGAGGGGTAGGGTTCAAGGGATATACCATGAGATTCAGTCCATGGTATTTCAGTTTTGTGTCTCTTACCTCTGCTTCTATTTCTTTAAGTTCCATTTTTTATCTTCAATGCTCTCTCTAGCTTTTAAATCCGGAGGATGCCTCTTTTATTTTAGTTTTGTTTGTTTGTTTTTCCTTTAAAAGATAGGAACTCATCCCATAAAAAGTATATTTAAAGACCAAGATAAGCCATAACTTGTCTTCCCTCTATACAGAAGGAGGTAGTGGCAAAATCTAAGAGAATACCCCTCCACCCAAATATCAGAATGATAGTGTTTACAGGGAATAATTTGGGTCATGATAGTATATTCATAATGGACTCTTAAGATTTCTTCATAAGTTGGTGGGCATTTTAATAGCAATCATATAATATGTGTTACTTTAAGCATTAGGCTACTGGAGAGAAAAAGACAATTTGTTCATTTTACATATATATATGTATATATATGTATATATGTGTATATATATATGTATATATGTATATATACACATATATGTGCATATGTATACACACATATATAAATATATATGTGTGTACATAAGTATACACACATATATACATAAAGTATCTTTTAAAAGCCCTATTTAATATTTTAAAAATAATTTCTTCTATTGCATTATCCTATATACTGTATTCCTATATCCACCTTTATGTACTCATCTAGTGATGGAAAACATTCAATACCAAAGGTGAACATTGTTATGAATAATAAAAAGGGTATTAGAGTATGATGAACAGCACCATTTGCCTTGCCTATCGATTGTTCTATTGGATTAGAAAAAAGAAGACATGGAGAAATGTAAGGAAATCCAGGGCAAAAGTACTTTAAATGATCTGTGTAATCAGATATTTCAAAATCAATCTTGAAAAAAATTCACTAAGAATGCTAGTTTCTTGGAAGAAGAATTTCTTTGGTTAAAAAAAAAAAAGTTATTTTCATAAAATCAAAGTTCCTTTATGTCCCAAAGAAAATAAAGAAACAATCAATAGAGGCAAACAGTATGGTCAGCTAGATATCAGTTTTACTAATTGCTTCATTTTAAAATGTATTTTTTTGTGCTCCTGCCTCCATTTTATCAGGGTCCTTCGATTGAGCTGTTACATTTATTGAAAAACCTACTCCTCTGTTTAACATAATTTTATGACTTCAAAGAATTTACTTTTTCTAGCACAATACAAACATTTTAGATTTCATAATATTAGCAAACTGCTGTAAAGCTCATTGAATCTACATGGTGGCCTGAAATTCTTGATTTTAGTGAAAATGTAAAAGTTCATGATATAGGATTGTAAAATTTAGAGGTAAAATGAACCTTAAGAAAGGATCCACATCTACCCTTTAATATCTGTGTTTTCTCAGTAGGGTACTTTACTACTTTGGCTCCTTGTTTCCTCATCTGTAAAATTAGAGGACTGGCAGAGGCCTCTGAACTTCACTCACTCGATCAACAAAAAAAACATTCCTGAGGAAGCATCCACGAGAAAGGAAGGAAGTATGGCAAAGTGGGAAAAGCACTGGATTTATAGTCCAAGGAGTTGAATTCTAATCTGGACTCATTTGCCACCTACATTGCTTTGAGCATGCTCTTTGACCACTTGCCAATTTCTGACGTGTAAATGTTCAAAATGAAAGTTTAATAATCAGCTCTTATAAGCTGTTCAGAGGAGAATAGATTAGATGCCTCTAAGGACCTAACTAGTTCAAAAATTGTGATTTTGTGAATATATATTTATTTTGAATAACTTAGGCATACTAATGTTACATGTGTTAGAAAACACATAAAACATAAATTAAAAGGATGAGAAAAATGAAATATTTCAAATTATTTAATCATATGTATTAACTGGAAAGACAAATACTGAAGCTGAAGTTTACTTTTACCACAAAGTGAGAAGAAGGGACTTATTGGAAAATAAGAAATTGATTGTTCTATTGGATTAGAAAGAGAAGACATGGAGAAACGTAAGGAAATGTAAGGAAATCCAGGGCAAAAATGTTGGGAAGGATTGAAGGAAAAGGGGACAGAAGAGGATGACTCTAAGCAAGGAAACAATGAACATGATCTTGGAAAGATTTCAAGAGATAGTGGAGGATAAAAGGGGCTGGTATTCTATTGTCCCTGGGGTTCTTCTCCTTCTTCTATTTATCATTGCTACAGAATTCTGTTTTCTTTGCTTTCCTTTCCTCTATTAACAGCAATGGAATGAAATCAAATCATACTCCTCATCTCCCTGGCTTTGTTTATCTCTTTTTACTCCACCTCCCCTCCCCACCACCCGAAACCTTGAAGCTAATAAGATTCTAAAGTGATAACTGTCTCTTCTTGTCCTTATAGAGTTTAACCCTTTTTATCATGATAACTGCTATTTGGATTAAATTATTGGATGCCTTATGAGAAAGTTAGAGGAGATAAAAGGTAATTATGGATGATAGTTTTATATTCTTCAGTGGGTCATGGAAGATGTAATTAGTGAAGAAAATGTTAATGATTCCTAATTTCTCAAATGTAAATTTCCTTGATTACTTTCCCTGTTCTCTATTGTTTCAAAGATATCAACGTCTATACTTTTATGAGCAATGCTGGAAAGTCCTTTCTTATATTAAAAGTACACTTTTGTTTACATTTGTAGGGCTACAGTTAGATGTTTATGTAAGTTATTTTTGTTTGCAAGTCTTTTTCTTCTACATTTTAGAGTATCTTATATTTCCTCTCTGTTATCTAGTTACAACACTAATCTTTTAAATTTATTATTTCTGGTTTGTTATGGTATTTTTGACTTGACATGGAAGCTCTGAATTTTGACTCCAAAATTATGTTTTTAATTTGGAATTTCAGGAAGTGACAAGTATAATATTTTAATTTTCATTTTATCTTCAGGATTAAATAGATCTGGAGAGTTTTCTTTTATGGTTTCTTGAAATGTGCTATCCAGGTTTCTCTTTTTAGTCATGGTTTTCAGGGAGACTATTAATTCTTAGAATATTTCTTCTTAACCTGTTTTCCACATTTCACAGTGTTCAGTCTTTTGCCTTTGTTCTGATACATCTTCTTTTCTCTCTTTTTTTTTTAAACAAATGCTTTATTAACTTCTGGTTTACATCATTCATTTCCACCAGATTATGAGTTACATTTTTCCCCCATTCTTTCCCTACCCACCACCCCAGAATAGGAGTCCCACCAGATACCCCCTCATCCAATCTTTTCTCTCCCATATCTTCTCCCATACCCCCTTCGACTTTGCCATTTAGGGCAAGGTGAATCTCTGAGCCCCATTGCATGGACATCTTATGAAACATTTAATTTTAAAACTTCGATTTTCAGATCCATTCCCTTTCTCCCCTGTCACCCACTCCCTCTGAGAAGATAAGCAATTCAGTATGTGTTGTACATGTATATCTAAGCAAAACATTACCATAGTAGATATATTGTAAAAGACTGCTTATATTTTCCTCCCACCTGTCTCACCTCCCACCAGGTCAATTCCCTACTTTGATCCTGTCCCTCTTTGATAGTGGGTACTTCTAACCTCCCCTCTCCCCAGAATGCCCTCCCCTCCATCATCCCCCCTCTCGTCCCCCTTTCCCCTACTCAGGAGAGTGAGTGGGGGTAAGATATTCCATTTAGTATGTATGTGATTCTCTCCTTGAGCCAACTTCAATGAGAATATGCTTTTGCCTTTTTGCCTTCCTGTTCTTCCCCTCCCCTGCAACTACTTCCCCTTGCCTCTTCTACATGAGATGGTTTGCCCTACCCTGTCTCTCTCCATCTCCTCTTGCCACTTTCCTCCCTCACCTCTTGACTTCACCCCTTAAGAATCATCCCTTCCTTGGGGCGGCTAGGTGGCAAGGCGAGCAGAGAGCCAGCCCCGGAGCAAGAAGGACCCGAGCTCGGATCCGGCCCCAGACACCCAACACACAAACAAAAACCCAGGCACATGAACCTGGGCAAGTCACCCAACCCCAATTCCCCTCCAAAAAAAAAAGAATCATCCCTTCCCATCAAATTTAACCTGTGCCCTATATCCATGTATACCTGTGAACATATGCCATGTACCCTTCTTCAATTATTTTCATAATGAGAAAGTTTTCATCAAACACAGTTATTGTTTTTCCATGTAGGACTCTAAATAGTCAAACTTTGATAAGTTCCTTTTGATTTCTTTTCCTTGATTGCCTTCTCAAGCATCTCTTGCTTCTTGTGTCTGAATGTCAAATTTTCTATTCAGCTCTGGTTTTTTTCATCAAGAATGCTTGAAAGTCCTCTATTCCACTGAATGACCATATTTTCCCCTGAAACAAGATACTCAGTTTTGCTGGGTAGGTGACCCTTGGGTTCATTCCCAGCTCTTTTGCCCTCTGGAATATCATATTCCATGCTCTTCGATCCCTCAGTGTAGAAGCTGCCAGGTCCTGGGCTATTCTGATTGTGTTTCCACAATATTGAAATTGTTTCTTCCTGGCTGCTTTGTAGTATTTTCTCCTTGATCTGGGGATTCTGGAACCTGGCTATAATATTCCTGGGAGTTTTCTTTTGGGATCTTTTTCAGGAGGTGATTGGTGGATTCTTTCAACTCTATTTTGCCCTCTGGATCTAAAACATCAGGGCAGTTTTCCTTGAGAATTTCTTGAAGGATGATTTCTAGGTTCTTTCTTTGATCATGGCTTTCAGGTAGTCCAATGATTTTTAAATTATCTCTCCTGGATCTATTTTCCAGGTCAGTGGTTTTTCCCATGAGATATTTCACATTGCCTTCTATTCTTCATTTGTTTGGATCTGTTTAACAGTATCTTGATTTCTCATAAAGTCATTAGCTTCCATTTGCTCCAGTCTAACTCTGAAGGAATGAATCTCCTCAGTGAGCTTTTGAGATTCTTTTTCCATCTGGCAAATTCGACTTTTTAAGGCATTCTTCTCCTCATTGCCTTTCTGAGCCTCTTTTTGCCATTTGAGTTAGTCTATTTTTTAAGGTGTTATTTTCCTCAGTCAGGCTGTTGACTGTCATTTCATACTTTTCTTGCATCTTTTTCATTTCTCTTCCCAAATTTTCCCCCACTTCTCTTATTTGCTTCTTAAGGTCCTCTATGGCCTGTAGCCAGCTTGTATTTTCATTTGGGGCTTTTGGTACAGGAGTTCTGACCTCACAGTCCTCCTCCATGCTTTGAGCCTCTTTGCCCCTAAAATAGGAGTCCAATGTTGAACTTTTCTGTTTATTTTGTTTCATTTGCCTAGGCATATTGCCACTTAATTACTTGATTTTTGTTCTTGTTGCCACAGTAGGACTGTGCCACCAGACAGGGGAGCTTCCGCCCAAACGTGGGATCTTCACAACTTCTGCCAGTTGGGTGGCCTCTGTAAAGCCTCCACCCACTCTGGCAAGTTGGATACCCACCCCAAACTTCCCCCCCAGACCACAATCCAGATCCAGGCAGTTTAAACCAAAAGCGATTAACCCCCATACTGATTGCTGGATCTTCCTACAGTTTGCAGACCAGGAGCTAGAGCCACTACTGACGCTGCAAAATGGCTTCTGTGCAGCTGTTTCTTCAGCAGCTTTTTGCCCCCAGGGGAGGAAGCCACGTGTTCCCCAAATACTGGTCCCAAAGTCCATAGGGCACTAACCTCTCACATTGTCCTAGGCATATCTGTGCTGATAATTCTGGAATCGCCACAATTGCTGGTGTTCTGGGGTTCCACCAGCCAGCTGAAGGCCCAGCTGCCCTGGGGCTAAAGCCTCAGACCTGGGCTTGGCTCTGCGTGCTGCGATGTAGGTTTCCATCTTGCTGTGCTGCCTGCTCTCAGAGTGCTGTGCTGGCCGCTCCCTGCAGGGCTGCTGGGCTGTCCTCAGCAGGAGGTTAGCTTCTCTGTGCCGTTCTGTGGGTGCTGTGGCTCCAGAAGTTGTTGGGAGCTCCCTTTCACATTGTTTGAAATTTATGTTGGGCTACATCTTCTTTTCTCATGGAGACAACATTATTTATTTATTATTTATGTATTTATGTCTTGTTTACGTAGTCTCTTACTTGACTGAGATTTTTTGTGTTATATTCTGATCTACTCATTCTCTGTACAGAATTTTATTTATTTTTTAATCACTTGTTTTATCACTTTTCTAGTCACTCTTGGAAAATGTATGGTCCAACTATTGTCTCTAAGGCTTTTTAGTTGTCGAGAAATTATTTTATTTTTCTGAGTTTACCTCTTGGAGCTCTCTTAACCCATAGTATCTCTTCATTGTGTTTAGAGTTTTATTCAACATAGTCATATATTTACATTCACCTCCTCAGTCACGACTGTGTGCCATGGTCAGGCTCTTTTTCCTCCCATGATATTGGTCGGATTGGTTGGTCTTATTTCATCCTATTCCCCTTCTGATGTGGATACCATTCCTAGTGTAGCTCTGAGATAGTGTGACTAGTGCTGCATTGTGCCCTTTCATGAAATCTCTGCCTTCTACCCCCCTCTGCCAGTAGCCTAATATGATTTTTAGTATTGTCTCCATCTCTACTGCTTTCTCTTTGTATAGTTGTTTTGAGAGTTGGCTCTATCCCCTTCTATTGCCCTGATCTACCAAAATTAGGTAGTGGAGACTATTTGGCTGATCCTAGAAATCTCATAAGTCTTTCTGGCATGACTTGGCTCTGTATTTTTCTTAAAGTTATTTAAAAAGTACATGGTCTGGCCTTGTCTCTTTTTTAGTGACCTTAGTGGGGCTGGCTCTGTCTCCTGACATTGTTCTGACAGGTCAACTTTGTAACCCTACAGACTTCTGGTTTCATTTACTGGATACAGCTTACATTGGCTTCCAGGTCCTTACTTAGTGTTTACCCAGAATTTAGGCCAATTTTGAAACAATTCAGCTGACTTCTGGCTGCCTTGATGCTACCCCTTTTTTTAGCATTTACAGACTTCTTTCCATTTTCTTATGCAATACTGTCTTAGAAGGAAGACGTTCTTTTTTCTCTTTGGTTTTCTAGCTCATTATCTCTTTTTGTGATCTCATCAGGTCCCATGGATTCATTTGTCATTTCTATGTGAATTATTCCCAGATCTCTCTCTCTCTCTCTCTCTCTCTCTCTCTCTCTCTCTCTCTCTCTCTCTCTCCCGACCTTTCTCTCTGTGTGTCACATATGTATATCTCTGAGAATTGTCGCACACACATCTTTATTTGTGTGTGTGTATGCTCATTAAAAGTCATTCTTCTGAGGATGCTCGGGGGCGGAGCCAAGATGTCCGAGTAGAAACAGCTCGTCCAAGTTACTCTGCCCCCAGATTCCCCCCAAACTATGTAAAAGGGGACTCTGAACAACTTCTGGAGCCCCAGAAAGCACAGAAAGACACAGAAAGGCTAACCTCCCGCTGAGAACAGCCCAGCAGCCCTGCAGGAAGGACCAGCGCAGTGGTC